>QZGG01003631.1:0-21766 GCA_006409495.1 Sedum album | reverse complement strand
TACGTTGAAGTGTCTTATAATGAGAACCCCATCGAGTATTTCCAGGTCTTGTTAAAGCAAGCTCCTGATTTAATCCCCTTCCCGTTTCTATCTCATGATTACAAATGGCCTCTTTAATTTGTTCTTGATATTTATCTCGAATCATATCTTTTCGCTTACATGATGATCCAACTACATTCAATAGTAGAGCTATCATATCGAAAAAATCACCAACCTCAAAATGTTTCTTCGTGATTGCTACAATAATTAACTGTAGTTGATGAGCAAAACAATGAACATAATAAGCTGAGTTATTCTCTTGCAGAATCAATGCTCTCAAACCATTAAATTCACCCTTCATATTGCTTGCTCCATCATAACCTTGTCCTCTTACACTTTTAATGCTCAATCCATATTCACTAAATAACGAGTCAATAGCATATTTGAGGCTCAAAGATGACGTGTCTTTCACATGAGTAACTCCAATAAACCTCTCTTTGACGATTCCATAATTGTCAACATACCGTAAAATCACAGCCATTTGTTCTTTATAAGAAACGTCACTAGACTCGTCAACTAACAATGCAAATACGTCATCTCCAATTTCTTTAATAATGCGGCATACTACTTCTTGAGAAAAACATCGAACAATGTCCTTCTGAATTTTGGAGACCTCATTTGATTGTTACCGGGAGCATTTAAGACAACTTTGTTGATATTTTCATTATGATCAGCACTATACTTTATCAATTTCATTAAATTACCTTGATTGCTTGACACATCTGATTCATCATGACCTCGGAAAGGAAGTCCTTGATGCAATAAAAATCTAGACACATCAATAGAAGCATTTAATCGAAGACGATGCTCGGCCTTTATAATGTCATTTTGTTTATTTAGAGCAACAACAATAGATTGAGCTTGTCTCATCAAATCTTCACCTTTCTTGAGAGCTTGATTATGAAAACTGTTGACGTCTCCTACATGAGAAGCCAATCTCTCAGGATTCTTCCAGCTTGAGAAACCATCTGTCACAAAAGTATTATGTCCGGCTTCTTTAAATAAATAACAGCATAAACAAAATGCTTTATCTTTTTACACTATATTCAAGCCAATTTCCATAGAGGTCAAACCAATCGGATTAAACCTTCTCCAAGACTTTCCAATCATTCTTTTGGGGAAATTATGACCTTTTGGTTGACAAGGTCCTTTGATCAAATATCTACGTCTTACTTCATCTCGTTGATTTGGGTGATACTCATTAATTCGTTTTCTCAGTGCCGGATCTGAAGGAAGGTCATCCAAATCATCATACTTACAAGAAGAATCACCTTGACTAGTCATAGATATGTCAACAGTTGAATCCTCATCATCAACATTAGATGATGGATTTTTGCGCTTCAAAAAGTAGTCCATCTTTCGTTCTACAAATATAAGAATTTCAAATAAAATGTATACAAAATTTCACAAATCATAATTTTCTATAATACTATAAAAATTAAAAAGTAAACTTGCGTGACATCTTGGCTCGAACTAAATAATAAATTTGAAGTTTAACAAACTGTACTTCTGATTACGTCAACGCTTCCGCTGCATAAACCTTAATTAAACGCCGGCGAAGAATAATCAATTGAAGTATCGGATAACACAAAGTCACAAAGTAAAAATAAAGTCAATTGGACTTTGGAGTTTGGACTCACGTTTTCACGCCAGTTGAATTGTGCACTTGTTCATGATTCAATTTGATTCATTATATTTTATCTTTAATACAAATTTATTTCTTATTAAATATATGTAAATAAATTTAAGAAGATTTTTTACTTTCCATATCTAGTTCCTATAAATTTTCATAAACTGTTAGATTTAATTTTAAAATATATGGGTCATATATGATTAGTAATAGGGACATATTACTTATATATTCTAGAAAATAAAAAAATTTATACTATTTCTTAAATAAATTTAGAAAACACTTGCCCCACTTGTTTGTCAAGTACGTCCGCCCCTGCCTATGACTACTAGATGAGCCATCGTTTCCTGAATTTGAAACAACTTTTCCACTCTCTCCAAACTTCTCGCCATTCACTGAGTTCCCAGAATTTTCATTTGAGTTTTCAGACGAAACCTGATCTTTCCCATCCGAATCCTTCACTTCCATATCGACATTTGGCAGGTTTTAGCTCGGAGTCTGGCTAGTTAACTGTTCCGTTATCGCTTGAATGAAATGTGCAGCACATGATAGTGGTTTCATTTAACAATAAACATGAGAGTTCGCAATCTTTATTTGAACAAGCACATGTGACAAACGTAAGAAAATGAAAAAGTATCTAACCAATGGCATAGCAGGGTGTTGGGCCTTAGTTTTGATGAATGACAAACACTAAGGACTGATATTGTGTTGAGATTGAATGAGATATGCAGGATGCAATAAATGGAAGTCTACTTGCCAAAGAAGGAATGAATTTAAGAAGCAATCAAAAGAACAAGAGGCAGCCGCGCCGACTTTGGAAGGCAGCATTAATGAAGAGATCTTGTGAGCATTAATTGCACAACAAATAAGGAAAGCGAATATGGATTGAAGCATTTATGACGAAGCAAATAAAAAAAAGAATCTGATTGAAGAGGACAAAGAGACCGAATACGAGAAGTATAAAAAGAAGAGTCCGACGGCTTTGAAGGGCTTGCGCGATATCCGAGGAGCAAAAGAAGAAGGCAGATTTCTTTGAGCCGGATCGTCGTGCACGTTGCTGAGAAAGTTGTTCGAGAGTATATGTGGTATGAGCTTTGTGAGGTTGAGTTTACGAGTTGCAAGTATTGTATCTAGTCGTTGTAGGCGATAGATAGTACGTTGTAATAGTCAAACAAGCATACCTTAAAGAAGCGTCATACGCATTCAAACCCTTCTCCGGAAGGTAGTGGTTTTACGCAGTAGTCTGGTTGGCTATTGTGGTTTCCACTATAAATCGTGAGTCATTACTTTCAGTATTTAATTTAATTTAATTCCGCTGCGTTTATTAGTTAACTGCAAACCCTCTCAGGGAACCCATAACTGAGTTACCTCAGAGGGAACGCTAACCTACGATCCAACAATTGGTATCAGAGCAGGTGCTCTAGATTTGTGTTAGCATTGCAGGTATAGATGGCAACTAGCAACTCAATCAACGACTCATTCTGGAAACCTCCAACACTGAACCCTGGAGAGTTTGACTGGTGGACTCAGCAAATTGAAGCCCATATTTGTTCTTGGACGGGCAATTATGGAGGGTGATCGAGCAAGGTCCAATCCCTATTGTGGACCAAAGATCCAACTAAAGAAAAGAATAGGGAGGACTACACTGATGCAGATTACAAAGCTTTGGAAAAGAACAATCGGGCCAAAAAGATTCTATATGCTTCTCTCACCCCTGGTGATCTAAAGAAGGTCATGAAGTACAAGACAGCTAAGGATATTTGGAATGGATTGACCAGACTGTACGGAGGAAACGATGATATCAAGAAGAATAGAATTCTGGCAGCTTCAAGAGACTATGAGAGTGCCCTCCAAGGGAACACAGAATCGTTAGAAGATTTTCACACTCGATTTCAGACTTATGTTGGGCAAATGGAGTTCTTGGGTGAAGTGATTCCTGAATGGAAAGTCACACATCACTTCCTTCAAGCGCTGAACTCCAATGGGATGTAGTAACCTTGTTACAAGCTCAGAGTAATATCAAGAGAATTACGCTTGAGAATTGGTGGCTAAACTTCAGAGTCATGCTGGCATTATTGAAGGAAAAATGCAAGAAGAGAACCTGAGCGAGCAAAGTCTATTGCACTGAAAATTGAAGAAGCTTTTGATCTAGCTCAGACTGACATGGGTGATAATGATATTCAGGATGAAGAAACTGCTCATGACGAGCCTTCAGGATGGCAACCCTAGAAGGAACTCAGGAGAAGAACAATACAGAAACCTCTAAGGGAAAACAAGAGCAAACTCGTGAAAAGTTTGATGACAAGGAAGTCATCTGCTATCACTGTCAAAGAAGGGACACGCATTGCAGACTGCAGAAGCAAGAAAAGAGGAGACCCCCTGCACAGAACACCAAGCAGGCGATGCTTACCGCCTGGGGGAATCTGATCCTGACAGTGAAGATAAGTTACCTGTCAAGGAAGAATGCCTGATGACTGTCAAGGATCCTCCAGCCAAGAACCATCTGAGGTAAATAACATTGATCTTTCTGATGATTTTGACTTTACTGACTCAGATTATGTAGACGTGATCAGAGGTCTCTTGAGACCAATGATAAGCTAAAGAAAACCATCACCAGTAAGAATGAGGAGATTGAACTATTAAAAAGAGGAATGCAGACTCCAGTGTCACATGTGAAGAAAGTGTCAAGGAAACACTGATACTACAGGAAGAATTGCCCTTGAGACTAACAATGAGGAACTCCGTCACTCCTTAAAATGTGCCAGAGCTACAGAAGATGAGTAAAGGACAAATTGGTCAAGGAAATGGCGCTCTAAAGCTGGAAGAGACCAGCAAGGACTATGGAAAGGTTTGTCAGATCGGGTAGGATACACTCAAGAAGGAAGGAACATTGGATCAAAATCAGACACCCCAGAAGGAATGCACAGAAAAGGTGAGAGCTCGCACGAATAAAGGAAAAGGAATTGCTTACCCTACGCCACAACTGTTCCATTTGATGCAAAGGTGGCTCAAGATCTGGAAAGAACAGGCCACAAACCCTATCCACCCAAGGTAGATCTCATTGCTGCTAGAGACAACACCGATCAGCTGGAAGAAGCAATATGTTGGACTCAAAAGCCACAAGGTATGCTGGCATTGTGGAAGGGAGGTCACTTCATAAGAGACTGCACAAACTGAGAGATCTGTGAAAAACAGAGAAATATGGAAGGGAACCAAGCTATCCCTCCCAGGGAAGTCTGTACCGCTACCCCCACAGGGTGCTCCTTACAGACGCAGAGTTCCTTTCCAGGAATGACACAGATGAGGCTGCAGAGACAGAATCTCTACTATGTCGGAACAGAACCCCGACAAACTCCTAGACGTAGATTAGATTAAACTGTGATTTTAATTCTGGTTCTTCATTTACCTTTACTAAACCCAGTAGACCCAAGTTTGTCTGGGTCCGTAAGAACTGACCTTTCCTTTGCAGGTAAGAGTGACAGAAGATCCATGGTACATTGATAGCGGATGCTCAAGACACATGACTGGAAACGACGCATGGTTCATCACTCTTACTTACATGTCCGGAGGATCCATATTCTTCGGAAACAAAGGTATTGGTAAGATACAGGGTATAGGTAAGGTTGAAATTTCAAAAAATATAAAAATAGATAATGTTAGTTTAGTTGATAGCTTACGGTTTAATCTTGAGTGCCTCACAGTTATGCATGAATGGTACAAATGAACTTATACTGACGACTAACGAATGCATTCTGAGAGGTGAGTTCAGGGAAGACTATTCTAAAAGGGATCAGGAAAAATGAGCTTTACATTAGATCCGAATTTCATCCCTGACGAGGAAATCTGTCTAGCCACAGTGCATGATGATACTCTCTTATGGCATAGAAGACTAGGACATGTTGTCTGAAGCTTCTCTCAAGCTACACAAAGAATGAGTTGTTACGGGACTAACCAAAGTAGAAAGAGAGTTCAATGGAGTCTGTGATGCATGTGCTAGAGGAAAACAGCCAAGGACATCCTTCAAATCAAAACAAGTTGTAAGTACCGCTGCACCTCTTGAGAAAATACATATGGATTTGTGCGGTCCTGTGAACATCACGAGCAGAGGAGGAAACAGGTATATTTAGTTATTGTTGATGACTATTCTAGATTTACATGGACCCTGTTTCTCCCGTCTAAAGATGAAACTTACACTGAGTTTGAAGCTTGGCTGAAACGGATTGAGAACAAACTGAACAAACACTTAATATCCATTCGTACTGACAATGGAACCGAGTTTCGAAACTCGAGTTTTATCTCACTTTGCAGGGAACGAGGTATTGATCACAACTTCTCGGCCCCCAGAACTCCGCAACAGAACGTGGTAGAAAGAAAGAACAGAACTCTAGAGAATATGGCCAGATCTATGCTGATAGGCAGTTCCGTTCCGAAGAATTTCTGGGCAGAAGCGGTGAATGCAGCAAGTTACATCCTGAACCGAGTGTCACTAAGACCCCTGATAGGGAAGACACCTTATGAACTGCTGTTTGGAAGGAAACCAGTGTGGACATCTGAGTGTTCGGCTGTAAGTGCTATGTTCATAACAATGGAAAAGAAAACTTAGGAAAGTTTGATCCAAGGAGCGATGAGGGAATTTTTGTTGGCTACTCAATCAACAAAAAGGCATATAAGGTTTACAACAAAAGGCTCCGCAAGGTTGAAGAAAGCATCCATGTAACTTTGATGAAACTAATCCAACTGAAGATCGTGTGGCAGACGATAATTCAGAGTTTTTAGTAAATGAGGATGATCTTCAACTACACTGGGATACGATGCAGATCCAGAGGAACACAGACAGCTGACCCTGTCGAAGAAGGTGAGAATGCTATCCCTCAGGAGGATAACAGGGAGGAAGCAGAACTTCAGGGGGAACAAGAAGGTGAACTCCCTCTCGAGGAAGGCTTGGACGAAGCTGAACAGAACCAGCAGCCACTAGGAGTGGACGACAGATCAGACCACCGTCCAGATTAAGAGATTATGAGTGCTACACCTCTCAAGAAAGCATAAGCCTATCTACTTTGTCTCACTTGCTGAACCTAAGACGGTTACGAGGCCTTACGTGACCCTGACTGGGTCATGGCCATGCAGGAAGAACTTCACCAATTTGAACGAAAAAGTTTGGAGATTGGTCCAAGACCAGAAGGTAGAAAATCATTGGTACAAAGTGGGTCTTTCGGAATAAAATGGATGATAAAGGAGTAGTTGTGAGAAACAAGGCTCGTCTTGTGGTTAAAGGATACAATCAGCAAGAGGGAATAGACTACGACGAGACGTTTGCTCCGGTAGCTCGACTGGAAGCTATCAGGCTGTTGATAGCATATGCCACCCATCACAACTTCACTCTGCAGCAAATGGACGTAAAGACAGCTTTCCTTAACGGGGAACTCAAAGAAGATGTTTACGTGAGTCAGACACCGGGTTTCGAGAATACAGATTTACCTGATCACGTTTACATCTTGGACAAGGCACTATATGGACTGAAACAGGCTCCCCGTGCCTGGTACGAAAGACTGTCAACATTTCTACTATCGAACGGCTATGTGCGAGGAAAGATAGACAAGACCCTCTTCCTTCTGAGGGAAGGCAGAGATACACTGGTTGTTCAGATCTATGTGGACGACATCATTTTTGGGTCTTCAAACGACAATCTGGTCAAGAGATTCACTCAGCTAATGGAAAGCGAGTTTGAAATGAGTATGATCGGCGAGCTCAAGTTTTTCTTAGGATTACAAGTTGAACAAGGAAAGGACGGAACAAGAGTTCATCAACAGAAATACTTGAAGGATCTTCTGAAGAAGTATGACATGGAATCATCAAAGCCGATGCATACACCTATGTCCCCAAATGATTCACTCGGGAAGGATGACCCTGTAGACCCAACGGTGTACAGAGGGATGATAGGTTCGCTTTATATCTTACAGCCATAGACCTGATATATCATTTTCATGTGTGTTTGTGTGCCAGGTTTCAAGTGACCCAAGGGAGACACACATCAAGGCTGTAAAAAGGATTCTGAGATACCTGAGAGGGGCAGACGACTTGTGCCTATGAAAATCGACATCAGGAATGGCACAGTTCTTAGGATCATCACTGATATCATGGGGATCGAAGAAACAAAATTCGGTCGCACTCTCAACCGCGGAAGCCGAGTATGTAGCTAGTGCCGCTTGTTGTGCACAATTACTATGGTTGATGCAACAGCTAAGCGACTATGGAGTTGAGGTTAAGTGTTCGACCATATTCTGTGATAATACCAGTACTATTTGCATATCAAAAGATCCAGTGCACTTTTCACGTACTAAACATATTGAGATAAGATACCACTTCTTACGTGACTGTGTTAAAAAGGATTAATCAGGATGGAGCACTGCCCAACGGAACGACAAGTAGCAGACATCTTTACTAAGGCATTGCACAGAGAACCCTTCGAGAGACAACGCTTAGAACTTGGTATGATTTCTCTAAACTAGCTGTATCAAGCCGTGCATGATATTTTCCTCGATGATTGACTATGTTGGCATGCACACAAAGCTTGATTTCAACTTTGCATTATCATGAGTACGCTTGATTGATTGATACTGATGCATATTATATGTCATCATTCACACTAGTTTTGATATGAAATAGTAGCTGTTAATGTCATGCAAGCAATTTTTCTTGTCTAGCCTATGTGAAGAACATCATATTTTGAACCCTCATTACAAGCTTATATGTTCTTCCAAACTAACCCTAGCCGCACACACTTATGAGTTCCAACTGCCACTTTTTTTTTTGGAACTAGAATACACGATATGTCATATTTATTGCTTTGATTGAGTGTTGCATACTTGAATCCTTATGATTATACCGTGCAACACACTCCTCCAACCATGATACAAAGCTGGGTTATTGGAAGTTGTGGCCCAATCGGATGAGGTGATTAATAAGGTAATTAATGAGGTGGATATCTGAGTATTAAATGCGCCGACCAAAAAGGCAACTAGCGGGTAAATGTTTCCAATTTTCGAAGGCAGTTTTGGAAGGTCAAAGATCAACCGGAGGAACAAATTTGGGAACCCTAGATTCACCAACACCCATTATCCACCAACACTTACCAAACTCTTCAAACATCTCTCAATGGAAGCACATTCTAGCATCGAAGCAAACCGAACCTACGAAACCCTAAAAGCTCAGGGTTGGGCTGACGAGCAAATAAGAGACATGCT
This sequence comes from Sedum album, assembly GCA_006409495.1. Classification (NCBI taxonomy): domain Eukaryota; kingdom Viridiplantae; phylum Streptophyta; class Magnoliopsida; order Saxifragales; family Crassulaceae; genus Sedum; species Sedum album. The sequence goes on along the minus strand of QZGG01003631.1, from coordinate 12,853 downwards.
CAACAAGCCAACTGTAGACGACGATGAGGTCGAAGTGATTGGAGAAGGCCAATCTCGCCGTAAAACCAGAGCACATACGTCTCAGAAGAGAAAGGACAACACTCCGTCTCCAGCGCCCAAAGCTAAGAGACCTCATATAAAATCGGACAAACGCAAAGACAAAGCCCCTGCTCGAGCCGATGAAGGAGATATGGAGGAAGGTGTGCAGGCTGAAACCCCTGAAGACGGATATGACAGGTAGATCCATTATTCCGATGCTACACTTTGATGAAAAATTCCTCACTGAGTATAAACTAGAGAGTGTGGTGGAAGTCGTGAATGCTCAAGGTTTAGGAGCACTGTTTAGTCTAGAAACTGCTGTTGATGTTGAACTGGTTAAGGAGTTTTATAGCTCGTATACACTGGATGTTAAGGGTAATGTGATGGTAGCCACATTCTGCGTGAATGGAGATGTGCATGCTTTCTCAAGCAAGCAACTGAGTAAGTGGCTCGATGTACCTCACACTGGATTTGAGGAATATGCCAAGGGAAGATGGCCCAGTACGCTTGGTGAAGCTCCTAAGGCAGTGGCCACTCGTGTATGTGAGAATCCGGATGTGTCAGCAAACACTGGGACACGTCAAAGATGGGCGTGCACAACAGGACGGTGCACAGGTTTGTAGTGTCAATGTGATCCCTAGACAAGGTAAACATAACGTCGTTCAGATCTTAGATGTTTGCTGACTGACCAGATGCTGAAGAAAAATCCAATCAATTACCCGAAGATAGTGATGATGCACATGAGCCATGTGAAAGGCAGTGGGAAGCATGGGCTTCCATATCCTATTATAGTGAAAATCATTCTTCAGAAGTGCTGCGTATATGAACCTAAAGAAGAGGAACCGGCTTGGGAGGGCTTCAAGGAGGAAAACTTGAATGCCATGGGGTGGAACTTCAAGACAGGTTATGGATGGCGAAAGGAAGGAATGCCACCACCCATGGAATGGTACCAAGCTCGGGGAGATGAGACTCAGGGAGAGGAAGTCCCAGCTGCTGCGGAACCTGAGATTGAGACCAGCACCAAAGACATCACTCCTATTGTGGAGATGATCACCAGAGTTGAGGCGACATTAGCTAACATCACTACTACTCTCGGCTCTTTGGATGCAAGGGTCAAAGTTATTGAAGGTCAAGTGACAAAGGCTAGGGAATCCGCAGACTTAGTGCTGAAACACAACATCGTGACCAAGGAAGAGTTCACGAAGCTCTACAAACAGATGCACTATTGTATCTAGTCGTTGTAGGCGATAGATAGTACGTTGTAATAGTCAAACAAGTATACCTTAAAGAAGCGTCATACGCATTCAAACCCTATTCCGGAAGGTAGTGGTTTTACGCAGTAGTCTGGTTGACTATTGTGGTTTCCACTATAAATCGTGAGTCATTACTTTCAGTATTTAATTTAATTTAATTCCGCTGCGTTTATTAGTTAACTGCAAACCCTCTCAGGGAACCCATAACTGAGTTACTCAGAGGAACGCTAACCTACGATCCAACACAGGGTGTGCATAAACTCCTGCATGTGGAAATAGACCAGGGTATGCTCCATATGGCAAAATCATTGGCTGCTATAAAAAGGGGAAATTTATGTGTTAAGCCAAAATATTATATAAATATCGATGGGAAATGAGTTTCGACAATCTCAAATACTTAATAATACCTGGCTTACCCACATATACGGATGAGGAGATGGATATGCAACAGTGGAAGCAAAAAATGGCTGTGGCACAAAACCGGTAGCATAATAGGCCTAATGGATAAGGGGAAAAAATACGTTATAAGCCTTCATACGATGTCAAAGTTAAATAGGCACACATTGACAAATAGGTTAGCACAGATAATTTTTCCAAGTATCCCACCTGCATATTAGACCAATCAAGATATGGAGGAGCAGTCAGTGGTTCCTGAAAAAATAGTAATTAATGGTTATAAAAAAACTCGAGTAGATTCACTTCACAACTTAGAGATTGCTGAAAGAGAAAGAGGCAACTCAGACTTGGTTTTCTAAAATCATCCTTATCAAGATTACTTATCTTCCTTATGAAATCCTGCTTCAGGTTGTATTACTTGTAGATCTAGAATTTCCAAATTCATATTATCCTAGCTGCGTTCAGCTCCCTATCCTAGCTTTGTTCTCTGTCCTAGCTTTGTTCCCTGTCCTGGCTTTACTCTTGTCGGCTCATTTCGACAGCCTTCAAGACTTGAACTATCTTTTCCAAAACATGTCACACATTTGGAACAACAATCTCCCCCTTGACATTTTTTTGGCAAAAACTAACTCATATTATCAAGTCGCAAATGCTTGCTTCAGCCATTTACATTTACTCCCCCTTTTTGGCATAAAAATTAACAAGAGCTTATTTATCTTTAACTCCCACTGAGTCATAGATGTTAGACAGTTATGTAGCTTCAGCAATTTTTGAGTGTAGGAACATCCACTAGTGATCTAGGACTACTAGATTCAAACTTCAATTTTTCCCATAAAAATATTTTATTTTGAACTCCCCCTGTAGCAACAATACTCTTCTCTTTGAATATGGAGTCTGTCTCAGCTTGAGTAGTCATAAGCTTCTCAGCATCATCATCTGTCTTACCAAATGCAGCTTCGTCTTTGCTTGATGTGTTTGTCGTAGTCGTAATGCCAGTCTTAGTCAAAAACTCATCTGTAGCAAGACATGCCTCTTTCACCTGTTTGACTCTCCAAACTTGCTTGGTCTTTGGAGTAGGATTTTTAATTCCATCTGTGACAACATTATATCTTCTCCTCCTAAATTATTGATTTTGGAAATATCGTCGTTTAGTCATAAGTGGTGTCTCAACCGTCGTTTAGTCATAAGTGGTGTCTCAACCGTCATTTAGTCATAAGTGGTGTCTCAACCGTCATTTAGTCACCTCTTTGTCTGTCTTAGGGGGTTTTGTGGTGAGTGTAGTCATAGTTGGGACAAACTTGGTTACACCAGAAGTTTCTTGATAGTCATAGCCTATTCCAGATTTTTGTGATCCAGCTCGTTGAGCATCTAGAATGTTGTCCAAGTCTTTTGTTCCTTTGTTCAACATGTTGGCAAACTTTTGAACTCGAGCAAGTTCTGCTTTAGTCACAGAGTGTTCTTCTTTCTCGTGCTTCAGCTTATTCTCAGTCTCAGCTAAGGATGTTAACAATCTACTTTTGTCAGCCTTAAGTGTAGATAACACAATCTGGTCCTTTTCCCATCTGTGGAATAGATTAACAAACTTCTCACAAATATCATCCTTACTAAACTCTTCATCACTGTCACTACAGCTTGATGAACCTTCATTAGTTATGACAGGTTCTCTGAGACAACTGGTCATTTGTTCTTCTCTATGACAGTTTGTTATAGATTTCTCTCTATGACAGCTTTCTTCACTATCTGTGACAGAGTTAGTTTCTCCAGAAGCTTCATTGACACTCTGCATGTTTTCTATGACAGGGATGTCTGTGTCATCTATGGTGGCTAAGGCTAGGTAATTGTTGGCTTGTCCATCATCACTAGATTGTTCAGATTCATAATCACTAAAGCTAGTTGTTGCAGCCTTCTTTTTCCTTCTTAAGTATGTTGCACATTCCTTTTTAATATGTCCATAGCCGCTGCACTCATGACACTGAATCTCAGCTTCAGAGTCATGCTTATTTCTGAAGTAAGGTCTGCCAGCTTCAGATGCTTGTCTTGGACGGGCGTTGGACAACTTCTTAACATCAGATTTGAGGCTAAAATTATAAGATTCTTTAGCTGGAGCATCCTCATTAAGCATTATCTCAAACGTTTTCAATGAACCCATTAGTTCATCTAGCTTCAGCTTAGACACATCTTGGGATTCTTGAATAGCTACAACCTTCATACGATATTCTATAGGGAGTGCTCTCATAACTTTGCGAACAAGGTCTGCTTCAGGTAATGGTCTGCCAAGGGAGGCTGCTTCATTGGAGATGTCTAAGAGTCTAGCATGAAGTTCAGTTATGGTTTCATCTTGCTGCAGCTTCAAATTCTCAAACTTTGACAATAACATGTGTAGATGAACTTCTTTCACTTTGTCAGTCCCTTCATAAGTTGTCTGAAGCAAGTCCCAAGCTTTCTTAGCAACTTCACAATTTGAGATAAGTCTAAAATTATTCTCGTCTACAGCAGCGAATATGGCACTTAAAGCTCTAGAGTTATTTAAAGCAGCTTTCTTTTCCTTAGCATTATATTCAAGTTCATCTTTCAAGCTGAGACTACCATCAATGTCTACCTTCTGAGGGGGATCCATTCATTAACAATAGCTGTCCAAGCAGAATCATCCAAGGCTTTGATATAGGCACGCATCCTAGCCTTCCAATATCCATAGTTCCTTCCTTCTAGTAAAGGGGGTCTGTGACTACCTTCATAAAAACTCATCTTCAGCGCTGATCTAACTCTGTGTGTCGAGTTCCCGCTCTGATACCAATTGAAATTCTATTGTCCTAAGATAGATTTAGTCCCAATACCTGATTAGGCTGTACAGGTTACCTACTGTCTGTGACAGCTTATGTTAAAACAGTTAACAATAATAATGTAGTCACACGCACAATTTGTTAACCCACTTCAGGACAACTTGTCCGTAATGTGGGGAACCCTCTCCCGGGTCCAACAAGTATTAGATTTATTCTCAGAGTTTAGTACAACGTTTCTATGACAAGACGACCTATACTACAACTCAATAAACCTAAACCTACTACCTTGTAGGTAGAGAAACTTCTCCTACTTGTCTAAGACAACTCCTCCTGAGTGCCTGTCTAGCTCGTTCGCTACAGTCGCCTTCTGCAGCAGGGTATCAGCTAACTGATATGCCTTTGACAATTGTCCTATCACAGGCACAATTTCACAATCTCCTTCAGACTGCAAGTCTCTGATAGAATTTATAAGCTTTAGGTTTTTGCTTGGGTTTCTTGTCTTCAGCAAATCTGAACTCTATATATATGGCTAAGACATCATAATTCCTAATGACATTTGTACTTCTAAATTCCAGCTTTAGGAAATTATACAAAACCTTCTATGACTAGGTTTTCTAAAATCATCCTTATCAAGATTACTTATCTTGCTTATGAAATCCTGCTTCAGGTTGTATTACTTGTAGATCTAGAATTTCCAAATTCATATTAGGAAACCTCTCTGTCCTAGCTGCGTTCAGTTCCCTGTCCTAGCTTTGTTCTCTGTCCTAGCTTCGTTCACTGTCCTGGCTTTACTCTTGTCGGCTCCCTTCGACAGCCTTCAAGACTTGAAATATCTTTTCCAAAACATGTCACACATTTGGAACAACAAAAATCATTCATATAATTTGTTCATTTTATAAACACCCTTATATATTTTATTGAAATTAATCATTTTTATATCATAATTATTTTCTTAGCAGGGGATCATAATTCTCATTGTCCAGGAGGGTAGGCAGACATAATATGTTGAGAAATGTCCTTTACACTTTTCTTAAAGAGGCTAGAGGTGGCTGACCTACTCGATGGGGGGAGAGAAGCATACAGACATTTTAGTGCCAGGGTAGGAAGCTGGTAAGGATCTTTGTCTCTCCTTTTGTAGTGGGAGTGACACATGTAGTCTCTGAGATGCAGCTAGAAGAGAAGACGTGAGGAAGACTTAGAGGTATGAGGCTTGTTCAGCTAATAGAGTTATGTTAATGCCCTTCATCATGGATTCATTAGGGGGTTTCGGAGCGAGAGCGGAGCACTGACGTTGCGTAATTTTGTACCTAGAAGTCTACGACTCAAAGATGCCAAAACAAGTCAAATTAATTTGTAAACCGGTATCCCTACCGAGTCGATCCAAGGAACGGTCTAACCCTAGGCACCGATTATCACTTAATATTTTCTTATCTAGCCCTACGAAAAGTGGTTGGTTGGTTTTTAGTTAACTAATTCACTTCAATTGTAAAAAGGGTTTTACTCAAATAACAAAGGAATTTCAAAGCCCGAACCAAGAACATGCTCAAATAACAAAGGGTTTTCTAAGTCTATTAACTAGGTGTAACGATTGATTGATTAACTACTCCATGCCTATGTTCAACTCAACTCCCGCCTTGTTTAAACATATATAAGAAGATAAACTACGAATCTAAACCTTCAGGTGTCGAATCGCCTAGGACGCATAGCTACCATGCCGAGCTCCCGCCCCAAACATAGCAACTATACGCTTGATTAACCTAGATCATTCCCTCGGCTACTTCCTAAGTTCAAGAAAAATTTATTCTTTTCAAACTCCCTAGTATAGCGTCATTCCTTCGTTAGAACTGATTTGATTTTCACTACCAATCGACTCCGACCAACTCCTCGATCTCCGATCATCACTTTCATTTTGTCAGTGGTCTTCTAGCTCTCCCTCTCAATTGGCTCAGTCATCTAACTCAATCCCAACCGGTACGTTTTTGTATTTTTTAACCTAGATTTCAAAATTTGCATTCTTCCTTTATCTTCTTCTCGATAGTTATGAATATAACTCAATTCATAAACCCTAGATTACTAAGTTGATTTTGCAATTTTGGTTATGAACTTGTATCCCCAATTAGAAAATCATTATGAAATTTGATAATATGTGTAGTTCCAATATACGATAGATTTTGATTTTCATATTTGGTTTTAAAGTGTACTGATATGTGTTCGTTGCCTATTGTTTTATACTTTATTCGCTATTTTATTATATGCAGCTATGACCCGACTTCCATTAAGTATGATTCAACACATTCAAAAGAATAGTAGATTTAGACCAAATTGCTGAAGTGATGTACGATGCTTCGAAAATGAATGCTGCTGAGTTTGATAATTCCATAAAGATGGTGGCAGCTGAGTTTGCGAATTCAACCAAGCTATTAATTGCTGCGGAGACTGGAATGTTGGAGAAAAAAAACTTATGGACGAGTTGTCAAAGATTTATAATATAGATGTCATACAAAATTCAGAGCTGCAAAAAAGAAAGCGGATAGCGAGAATTTAATGGTTCTATTTTTCGAAGCACCTGATGAAAAAAAAAGGTACTTGTGGAGAGTATACTAGCTGGTGAAATATAATCACCTTGAAAGGTAAGTTTAAATTTCTTATTTTGATATATGTTTACAAAATAGATTAATTATAGTGTGATTACTACCGAAACTTTATTGAGTTATTTGTTCTGTTGATCTGTTTGTTTGATGAGTAATCATTTTGTATGACTTTGTGTATGTCAAACATTTATGAGTTTGTGTTAAACATTGGAGTGGGTCAAAGTGAAATAACACTGTGTATGTTGCAGAGGTTTTAAGGTTAGTAAATTGTGTTGGAAAGGACAATGTGTTTTTCAAATATTGATATAGCAAATAGATTATAGTATGAGTTACAAAATGATTATATTTGGTGTATGACTTTCCAATGTTGGCTTAGCTACATAAATTGACAAATGATGACTGAATGCCCATTGTGTACGAATGTTTTTATGTGTCACTAAATAATATACAGATGTTGATATATGAGAGCAGATCCTCTTTCACAAGCAGTGGCATTGTGAATAATACATTACGTTAATGTTGAGTTGTAGATTCAACTTAATGCCAGATCAACACTAGTTCTTATGTTAGATTTCCGAATTTTATATATAGTGTGTCGATTATTACTGAATATTTATCTCAATTTATTTAATCTGCTTTTGTCACATTGAACCAACATGCATTAGTCTATCTAATTGTGTTTTGCATTGTGATAGTATAATTATGTTATCTTGAGGCAATTGTCTTGGGCAAAAGTTATCGTGTGTTTGATATATTGTGCATTATTGTGTCTAATTTTTTTATTTTTCTTGCAGAGTATGTGTTTATGACATCGAGTAATCAGGATGAAGAAAAACGAAACAAGCTCTCTTAGCAAATTTATGAGTAATCGAAGACTAGTAAATTTATATAAAGTTTGAAATTTTGGAAGTATGTACTATTTGTTATGTTTATAGCAAGTTGTTTTATGTTTGTGTTGAAAAAACAGGTCAACATGAATCTTGTGTCATTCAATTCAGCCAAAAGTATTGAATAGTGAACAAAGGAATGAAATGATTATTCCATTCCATTCTTATTCCATTCCATTTTTATTTTCATTCCATTCCAATATCATTCCATTCATTTGAAGTGAACACAGCCTAAGGGTATTTTGGGATATGAATAGTGACTTCAAAAATAACCGACAATTCATGAATAGTAGTTTAAGACGTAGTTGATTGGTTGTTAATTGATAAAGTTATAAATTGTATGAGTGGCCATCGTAAAAACATTTGAAATGATGGTTTTGAAAAAAATCATACTGGAAAATGGTCTCCCGTAATTTACCCTAACATGAATTATCTTAGAAAAAATTATGAAATCTGTCGTGAATTCAATGCAACTGGAGTCATGCTTTGAGTTTCTTGGATGTGCACATAAATCATTTATGTTGTGATTTTTTTATCCAGCCGTAGTCTGGTATCAACGGAATAGTGGAGTAGCCACCATTGTCAAGAAGATAGAGATTCTGAACAGATTTATTCTGAAGGCTTGATCACTCCACGTCACTAACTTCAAGGTTGTAGTTTCCAAAACCATCTACGGCAGGTCAATCAGTGGGATTCAACTGAGAAAGTGTATTCTTCATTCCAATAACGTGTTTCATCACGTCCTCCCTCGACAATGTTAATTCCTGATCATGGTTTCCAAGGACAACGGCCCATGGGATATTTGAATCAATAGGCACTGCAACTGCAAATGCAGTATCAAGAGACTTTACAGCATCGGTGGCATCATATCCGAAAAATATTATCTCCTGTAGAAGCACAAAAACACACATTTAGGCATATTTAATAGACATTCCCAGCAAAAAAGATCTTGCAAATCAGTGAAGGCAAAATTTCACATACCAGTGTAAATTATAAGATCAGATTTCTCGACTTTGATCACACGTTTGAGAAATGCAGTGTGGTGTTGAGGTGTGAGCATGAGGCCATCTGACCTGAAAAAACATCGCCTCGCGCGGAGTAGTTTTACGATCTGCGTAGTGCATGGCAGCCACTTGCAATATCTTGAACTGTCCATGGTCGTTAAACCTCAGTTGTTGTTGTTGGAAAATGTTTTAATTAAAATATTTATTGGTAATCATTATGATGGTTTTAAATAGATTTTATGTCATGAGTGGTTACCAATTATATTTTTATATATAAGGAGGATGACTCCTACTATTTTGAGATATGTATATAGAAAATATGAAAAATAAAACCTCAATCCTCCATAGTTTTGGTGTCAAAGTTGTTGATGCCGGTGATAGTGGAAGATCGTCTTTCATTCGCCTTCTTCACACCGGGTGCACGTGAGTGAAGGTTGGACTGTTGTATCTTGGGAGACAAATTGCCTAGAGGAATTCCAGCACCGAGTGGGAGGGCAATATTGTTTTAAGGAAAGCGCCGAGCGTGCCTCAGTCACATACGGTTTCATATCTCTTACTTTGTTCTACTGTTTCAGTTATTTTCTTACATTTATATTATTCAGTAATTCAATACCTGTAATTTCAATACCTGTAATTTCCTGTCTATTTTATACTAATTACTCTAACAATCTTAAAACAATATTCGATCCTCTGTAGACAGGTATCTTTCAGGTTTCACTTTTGAAGTTACAAATAAATGATAGATCTGTGAAGGTTGATGCTAAATCCGTCAAGACAACAAAAACACTAGAGATTAAGTGTTTAGGAATGCAAGATGCATTTGGCTAGATCTATTTAGATCATGCATTATGGGAAGAGGTTTGAGTTATTTTGTAATCATTTATATTTTCAAACGAAAATAATAAAAGTATGAAATTTTGATCATATAATGATCGATGTTTGGTTGGATCCCATTGTATTGGACAATTGGATAAGAAAGAAAATGGTCACTCAAGCTATGCATTGTATAGATGTACTTGGTGTAAGATGTCTTGAGAAACATCTAAGTGATGGTGTTGACCGTTGGAAATGGAATAGACATGTGTATCTAGTTCCAGAGTGCAGTTCCCTTGAGACCCATGTGCAAGATCCAACAGCTGAAAAAAATGCACATTATGCTGAGCGCGCGACACGTGGCATCAAAGATGCATATGCAACTTTTGCAAAAATGGAAAGGAGGGGTAAAACGGGAAATGTGCATATTGCAAATTTCGTGCAGATTGACAACTTTTGCAGACTGATTTGATTGATGGAAAGGAGGGAAGAACAATGTCTGTTGCATTTTCAAATTTTGAAAGCATTTCGAGGTCGACGGAGAGATGTAAGACGATTTTCAAATTTTGAAAGCATTTCGTGCATGTATGCATATACCTAGAAAAACACATGTGATATGCACAAAAGAAGTTTAACTTGACAAATATGTGCACAAATACACAAATTATGTGCACAACAAACACAAACTATGTGCACATTACACAAAATACACAAACTACGTCCTCAATGTCCGGCAGCTTCTGCACAGCCTCCTTTGACGTAGGAGACGTCCCATTGTATCAATGGCTCCAATCTAGGACCAACAAAATAATCCCCTAAATTACCGGATGTTGTGTAACCAGCTGTAAGAGCCAACACCGGCTGGACAGCAATGTACAACCCCGAAACATTGAAAGTCTCAAACATAATATCTCCGATATACTCCCTACTCTCAGGAGCTGTAAGCGGACTTTCCGTTAGCAAAAAATAATGATCTTCCGGATCATATCTCAAATACTCAAATATACATTGCTGCCAAAATCTCTCCATAGCATCCCAATTATCCACCTGCCCATGCCTAATTGGATAGCTGAGGTTATACGAGTTGCTTGATCTAGATTTCGCAATTGCTTCATCACCAATGTAGAAATCTAAATCAGCCATTACACCTGCACTATGCTGAGCTTGCCAATTCGCCTTACTAGGAGTCCTGCCCTGATTCAAAAACGACTCATTTACCGACACCGCGGTCGACACTATAAAACTCGGCTCTATATTTCCCGCAAACCCCATCTTCGAAAACCTGTAAAAATCCCAATAAACCATAAATCAGAATCCAAATCTCATTTTGACATTTTGTCAAACAGTTGTTGGGTGTGTTGTAAAAATGAAAGCTTTACCCAGTTCCGTTGTCGATCACTACAGCCGGCCGGGAGGTCCCGGCGTCCATGACTTTTTCGTGAAAACTGGATTGTGTTTGTTCGAATTGATCTTCCGATTCAGTTGGATTCCTTTCTGCCCTCCAGTCGCCTCTTCACCAAGCATTGCAGCCATCAGATCGGCAGGATTCGTGAACGTCGGCTCGTCATCTCCATCGTCACCGAACGCGAAAGAGAATCCACGACCGGACGAGGTGAAGGAAAATGAGAAGGAAGAATCCATTGATTGGGGGATTTGGGAATTAGGGTTAGGATTTTCGTCATACTCCTCGAGAAATCCACCAGCACAAGTAGGGCAGACGAGTTCTGAATGAGGGATGGTGATGGAGATCGTCGGCAGCCATTTCGAATTGGGGAATTGAGGAAGAGCGACAGAGAAGATGTCGACGACAGAAGAGAGAAGACAGGCTGTGTAATGTGTGGCGGAAGAGAGAGAACGAGATGAAGGGTGTGTTTACAAATTGACAAAACTACCCTCAGTGTAACAAAATTGAGATATGATTTTTCACACGTGGAAGGACGAGATTGAGCATTGTAAATTCGATCGGACGGCTGGTTTGGGGTCGCAGGTTCGTAAATCACTGCCTGGGTCGCAAATGAACGCGACTCTAGTTCCATGTGATCGGTGTATGAGTATACAACACAACTATGAATGAATTTGAATCTTTATTCAAAATTCATGTGATTATGTACAAATTTGATAGTTTAAATCTGTGTTGATATGAACCTATCAAAATTGGTAAGTTGAGTGGATCAAACATTTGCAAAAGATATGTGATTTGGAGTGAATGTTGACAAAATTAATCTTTCTTAATGGTGAAAGAAAATGTATTATTTCATAGTTTGCTATGAGAATTGAAAATTGATGTCAACCTAATGAACCAACTAGTTTGTAACTCCTATTATGATTGAGAGCAAAATGTTTGATGATGATAAATTTCACATTGAAGGTGGAAATTGAGAATCAAATGTGATAAATAATGTATAAGAATAAATTATACAAGAAAATGTGATGATTCATTTTCTTGTGACATTATTGGTGATTAAGATGTCACATTGATCAAATGTGTATTCAATTGTTTAGTTGATTATTTGATCAAGTGTGAATCAAATAGCTACTCAATTGTAAATTTGATGAGTAGTCAATACTCAATAAATATAATTATTCAAGATGAATTTGAATAATTATTTATTGACCTATAATGGGTAGGTTAATAATGAGATTCAAATACAATATTTGAATTTTTTATGAATGAGAATAATGAATATGATTATTCAAATCCATTTTAAATGGAAATTAATTGTTATAACGGATATTCAAAATGATGTTGAAAATGATATTCAATGTGTATTGAATTCTATCCTTTATTGGATAATTGTTCAAATTCAGATTTGAATAGATGTTAATGTATAGTAATGACAATGAGTAATGGAGAATTTGAATACAAGGTTTTAAATATAAATATTCAAATATGTATTAAATTTGTATGATTCTTGTAAAGAATTTAAGTACAAATGGAGATATTCTCATTGAAACATGTCATGGACAATTTGAAAGTTGTTAATCAGCTTAAAAATAGATTAAGAATGAATCAATGAAGTGATTATTCTTAGTGTTCTATTTTGACATGGAAGAATCATTTCAATGAGTGTAAATACTAACCATCGTAAC
>QZGG01003630.1:0-21768 GCA_006409495.1 Sedum album | reverse complement strand
CGAATACGGTGCTGTAAAGAATCTTTTGATGCCATTTTCTACACAATACGCAGTAAACTTGTTTGATTTAAACTCACCTCCTCTGTCTGTGCGAAGTGCTTTTAGTTTCATATTTGTTTCAACCTCAGCAGCCACCTTAACCTCCTTCAATGCTTGAAATGCTTCATCCTTATGCTGTAAAAGTACAATCCACATATATCTACTATAATCATCAACCAATAATAAAAAATATTTGTTACCAGCTGGAGTTGAAGGTGAAATCGGTCCACATAAATCGCAGTGCACAAGCTCAAGTACTTTGCTAGCTCGAAATTTTGCTTCATCTGGGAAAGGTATACGTCTCTGCTTCCCAACAAGACAACCATTGCAAATTTGATCCACATGATTCACTAATGGAAGACCTTTTACTAAACCATCTCGGCTTAGCTTGCACAATGCCTGAAAGTTTAGGTGACCATATCGTGCATGCCATTTCCAATCATCTTCCTTGAGATGAGTCATCAAGCATACAGGCTGCGCAAGGTCAAGATTGAGTATGTATAGTCGATTTCTAGTCCTCTTAACTTGAATCAGGAGCTGTCCATTTTGATTAAGCACTTGGAGATGTCCATTTTCTAAATGAATTTTGAACCCGCGCTCCTCAAGTTGCCCTAAACTGATAATGTTGCTGGTTAACTTTGGAATGTAATACACATTTGTCAGCATCTTGTGTTCTCCAGTGTGTCCCTTATCAACGTCCCACGTCCACCAATGTCGATAGAGCCATCACCAAATTTAACGATTCCATTGATCGACACATCCAGATCTAAAACTGTTTTTGGCTGCCTGTCATGTGATTACTTGCACCCGAATCCAAGTACCAAACATTTTCCTTGCCTTTCCTTTCCACTCCAAGGTGAAGTTCAAGGTCTTTCTCATTCAGTTGTACTGCATAAGGCGTTTTGGTCTCCTTTTCCCCATTTGTTCTACTCATCACCCATGTTGGTCTTTTGGCATCAGCCTTTCTAGTAGCTATATCAGACGTCTCAAGCATCAGTAGGGTTGGCTCTGACTCATAATCATCATCAACTCTTTCTGCCACATAAACCTTTTCTTTCTTAGGTTTGGTGCATTCCACTGCAAAATGGCCATATCCATTACAATTAAAACACTTCAATTTTGATTTGTCAACATGACGTTGTGACTTCTTGTCATGGTTGCTGCCACTTCCATGACTGCGGCCTCGGCCGCCACTGCTCTTAGCACCCCTTCCCATTTCATTAGAAAGGATTTCAGCATCCTTTCTCTCCTTCGCAACAAGTTCCTCCCACTGAGTACGAGTGAGCATTAATTTTTCTTCGTTCCTTGTATCGCTGAAATGGTTTCTTCCTTTCAAGCTTTCTTCAAAAGCTTGCAAGCGACCAACAGCTTCAGTCAAGGACATCGATGACACATCACCCCACTGCTCGATTAATGCCAACGATTTGCAGAAAACTTGTCTGGAACAGCACTGAATAACTTTTCCACCACATCGCTCTCTCTTTACCTTAGCACCAAGAGTTCGCATCTCACCAACTAATGATGATAACTTTTGTGTGAACTCAGTGATTTGCGGAGTCTTCCATGTACATTCGATCAAGTTGTCTCTTCAAGACTTGCACCCGTGCCTTCTTGACACGGTCCTCTCCGACTCGCATCTCTCGGATTGCTTCCCAAGCATCTTTTGCAGACTCCTTCTCCGCAATGACCATCATCACGGCATCAGGAACAGATTGAGAGATGGCAGCGAGGGCACCTTGATCCTTTTCTTCATCAATGTTTCTTTGTTAGAATCAATTGCTGCCCACACACCTAGTGAACGCATGATGATCTTCATCTTTACAGCCCATAAACCATAGTTGGTGTCGTTCAACATTGGATATTGAATAGGCACTCCACTACCTCTATGCATCACCTTGCTTGATATCAACTCTGAAGATTCACCTTCCCGCGACATAATTTCGAACCTTGCTCGGATACCAAATGTCAGATACACTTAGAAAAACAAAGAACAAGAATGAATATGAATGTTGGAGTTTCTGTCTGCTTTACTCCATCTTTATTATATAGTACTCTAAATTACAACGTTATTCTACTTCTTTCCATACATCATCAGATATATTGCCAAAATAAGAGATTGCTTGCCAAAACAAATGGTCACACAATATCATGCGTAATATATGTTTGCAAGACACAATCACGCTTAAGTCAACAAGATCCTCTCATTGTTTTTTGTGTTGGATTTTTTCGACGGAGATGACTATTAGTCACATACTCATTCCTGCAGCTATTGGATGTGTCTTGTCAACTTCCTTTTATACTCCGGCTTACTTCTTGACTGGCTTCTATAAATCTCCTAATGGACTCCGATATATGGGCGGTGTCCGCAGCGTGAGTATGAATGTTCCTCAATCTTCTGCTCTCTTTGGTCTCGGGACGGCCGCTCACCGATCAACTCAGTATGCCTTGTTTCGTTTGAAAAAAAGAAGATGATATATATAATGAGGCCATTGCTTCAGCGGCTGCCTTAAGATGATATATATTGTTAGGATTGAGATTAGATAAATACTATGAACAAGAATTATTAGGGACTTGAACGTAGTTAGCAGGTACTTGATTCAAGTAGTTAAATGTGCAGCGGAATTTATTGTCTAACAATCTTTTTATTGATAAATTAGACTCTAACAACATTCAATTAGTGCTTTGCAATAGAAAAACTCTAACTATTACATTCATAACGAGAGTCACCTACATCTGAAGGTCATGTCCCTCAATCTGCAACTCTGAGACACGTCTCTGCAACAATTCTTCATTGAATTGTTCACTGCCTCTTTCACAAGAGATGATGTTTGAAGCACTTTAGTCTTACACAAGCTTTTTGCTCTTGGTCACCAGAGGCCGAACCTTGTAAAGGTTTCTTTTTTTGTCTTTTATACCCAACAAAGGTGATGGTTGGCCTGAGGTAACTGTCTAGTAACCGCTCCCAAGGTGATGGTTACCCAATAATCCCCTCATTTCCTTTTCTTTTCTATCCATCCCCTTTCTCTCTCTCGTCTTCTTAGCTGACACCCACCATCCTGGCCCCTTATCCTAGTTGGCGCCTATTCGATCAAGCTGATTCTCATTGCCGTTAGTTAACTGTCTCAATCTTTAAGCTAGCTAGCAGTAAGTAACGTGAACGCAAATAAATTAATAATTCCAAAAGGGAGGTTTGGAAATGATATACGATGGAAGGTAAAGTAACTTAAACATATGAAGTTATGATTGATAAATTCTTTAGTTGAAGCACTATGAATTCTAGATTCAACTCTTATTCCTTCTCAATGATGGATGTAGTACTTATTCCCATGCTTCTCAAACTCTCGCCCTGTGAAATCTCTTAGAACTTTAACCCATAATCTCAACCTCTCAGTCTGTTGAACGATAAATCAAGTTAGCAATCAAAATTGCATACTAGGAAAAAGTATGATAAAATAAAACAAAGTATGGAAGAAGATGTGTAGAAGTGTTCCTTTTTTGCTTGAATTCTTGAGCTTTTTTTGAAGATTTGTTTTCTAAAAAATCTCCAGAGAAGTCCCAAGAAGTCTAAAACCGGTAAGGTTGAGGTCCCTATATTTTGTATTTAGAAGGCTCGATATAGAAAGTCAAAATCTTTTCAATTTTAGAAAATCTGAGCTCGTGCACAAAGAACCAAACCGACCAACCCTCTTTTTGGCCAGGCACCCCAGAAAATGGGACATCCGAATCATTTCTTTTGCTTCCCTGCCAGATCTAAAATTTAGGCTCGCGTGGATTTTTGACTCGAGATACAATCCACACAATTGAGGGTTAACCACGCACTCCATGCTTGATACTCTTCATGCAGACCGTACCTTGGGGGACGAATCAAAAGTTGTTTGTCGGTCAGCACTTCCTGACCAACTTTTTAGGTAGGTCAGTGCCTGTCCGAGTTATTCTTTCATTCTGTTCATTTCATTCTACTCCAAGCCATTTAATATCATTTGATTCATATTTTTAGTTTGAAATGGACATATAAAGTATAAAATTACACGATAATAAAGTTGAACAATCAATAACTTAAAAAGAAATATGCACAAAATATATAATGTAATCTTTCGTACGTCATTTTTCGTGCAAGTCAACCTTCTTAGATTCTAAGAGTAAAAATAGAGGGAGCTTAAAGAAATCACAATTTGCCATGTCCTAGGAAAATCCTAAACAATAAATCATCAATAAGAATAATAATTATTAACATTTCAGAGTAGATGCAAAATGACTACTCTTGCAACAATTTCTATCCTTTTTTTCTTTTACATTCCCCGTTTATGAAAAATTGTATAAAATATCCATGCTTTGAATCACACTCGTTAACAGTTAGTAGTAACACTTGTATTATGGTTTCGATGCCTTACGATAGACTCTTACACATGATAGATTTGTTTTGCAATAAAAAAAGGTTGGTTGAATTTCTTGACATGTAATTTTAGAGTGAGTCCTAGTCATGCAAGTCAAATAAAATATCTAATTTCTCGGATGACCTAGTCCCACCCAGGAGAAACGCCTAGATTATGAATCCTAATTAGTTTTACTTATGCTAGTCTACCATAAGGGTTTTTTTATCCTCTAACGATGTAGTATCTCTAGTAACTACTAAAGACAAGATCAAAAACATGTTAAATATGATAAACTAAAATGCAGCGAGGATTCTACTTCAAACCTAGGTCATGTAATACTAATGCAAGGTAATAATGTTAACATGTGAAATTATGATTGATAAGTTCTTAGGTTAAGTACAACGTATTCTAGGTACAACTCTCGTTTCTTCTCTATAATGGATGAAGTACTTTATGCCGCGATTCTCAAACTCGTGCTTCATTGAATTGCTAAGAAATTATATCCATGATCAACCTTTCGATCGATTTATTTCATGGTTTGTATTGCGTAGCCCATACCTTTGATTCACGCGACTCAAAACTGGTTCTGGTGGATTTTTGGGTCGGTTAGCATTGCCCGAGTCACTTTATGGGCCAGTCACTTCTGCAGGAGTTACTCTGCCAACCTTGTCCATTTTGCTCATTTTGCGCTTGATCAACTTGAATTCGTCCTAACTCTCTCCAATCCATATATTATCCTTTGATACACGTTTTCAACTAGAAATGGACATAGAAAATATTAAAAGAAATGATAATATAACGAAACAAACAATAACTAAGGGAAATACACACCAATAAATTCTATATTTGTTCGTACATCATTTCACCCATTCTATCTCCATGTTAATTATGTGTTTGACGTAGCATTCAAGTATGTGCAAACTAGTAAAACTTGTAAAAGGAAGGAGAACTAATCCTAAGATAGTCAGACTATCAAACTGATGTGGGCTAATTAGTTGGTTTTGGGCTACTATCTAAATTAGGGTTTCTTTTATGTTTAGGATTTCATTTATTTTCTTATTTAAGCAAATTGTACTTCCTTTTGTCAGACGGCTTATGATGAATGAAAATTAGGGTTTCCCTTTTGTCGTCAAGTTTCGCGATTTCGGTTGAAATCAAGACTCTTGCTATCAATTTCTCTTGTTAATTTATAGAATTAACGAGTTATTGATATTTATCGTTCCTTCCCGTCACGCGCTGCATCAGTTTGGTATCAGTTTCCAGCCGATCCTAGGAGTGTGTCACATCACCATCAACCGAGACTTGATGCTGAGTCGGCACAGGATGTAGCTGAAATACTACAAAATCAATCGGGTATGCGAAGACAGTTGGAACACCCTTAACCTTTGATGGTCCTAAAATTATTTTTGCTCTGAGTCCAGATTTGTATCGATTTCAAGGCAACCTGTAATTATGCCACCTCGAGCACAAAGGAGAATTGCCGCTCAATCGGCAGCCCTGGATGATGCTGAGCCGTGGAGAGTTAATGCTAAAAGAAGTAAGATCGAACGTCTGAACAAAAGATTGTACGAGTTCATTATGATGCGTGGTGTTGTAGCTGTCACTAAGGAAAATCTTATCGAATTTTTAGTGAAATCCTCCTCGGACCGGAGAGCTCGATGTGCGAGTTAAGTCCTTAAGAAGGATGTTTCAGATTTCGATAATGATTTCAAGGTTGATTCTCATGAACGCACGCCCTATGATATTCGTAGTCTTTATTTCTTCAGATCATGATCTTAGACGTACCGGCCTGTGATTCGAGGACGAATCTTTTCGACATGGAGAGAATGATGTGGGCTAATTAGTTGGTTTTGGGCTACTATCTAAATTAGGATTTCTTTTATGTTTAGGGTTTCATTTATTTTCTTATTTAAGCAAATTGTACTTCCTTTTGTCAGACGGCTTATGATGAATGAAAATTAGGGTTTCCCTTTTGTCGTCAAGTTTCGCGATTTCAGTTGAAATCAAGACTCTTGCTATCAATTTCTCTTGTTAATTTAAGGTATTAACGAGTTATTGAATATTTATCGTTCCTTCCCGTCACGCGCTGCATCACAAACATTTTTATCTAAAGAAAGTTTGTGTGCGAAAGCAATACTCTAGTTTGATTAAGCCCAAATATATAAAGACTTGAGTTACTAATCAACATACCAAGAAGTTGAGATTAAGGGACTCATTATGTGTCCTTTAGATATAATTCCTACTTAAAAGTTGTTGAATGTGATTTAGAAGACTTGTGTCAAATGGAGAAAATTGAGATGACTCAAGTGGAAACTGATGGGGCAACTATGGTAGGATGTAGCTTGGGTAAGAAATATTCAAAGCTAATATAAAGAGCAGCAGATGTACGTCATTTGCTGATGCTTGAGGTGTTTATTGTTTTGCAAGATAAATATACTTTAAAATTCAAAAGCGTGGCAAAATCAAATATTCCGGTGTTTCCTAAAAATCGATTTGATAATTTGGACAAACAATGTTTGAGCTATTGGACCATCATCAAGAACACCGCTACATAAAGAAAAAATATTTCTTTCAATGGTAAAAGAGTAGCTATAATTTTGGGGAGTTGAAACTACCCCATTATGGATTAAACAAATATAAAATACTATCACCAAACATGCCAAAGATTTTTGAAGGCTAAGATCAATATTTTGGGTGACAGACATATGTGTTAGCGACCGATAGCATGTATTAATACGTATATTTATTTTGATAAATCCGTACCCTCAGGTTGACAGCATGGCGGGTACCAGATGACGTCATGACGGGCCAAATACGTTTTTGACAGTTTTTCAAAGAGCCCAATTAGCAGAAAACAATCAAGAGACAGGTGATGGAGCGTATTTATACGATCCATAATTATCTTATTTCCGTTATTCTTATATGCTTTATTTGCGAAATATTACCTTGTTGTAGTATTTTGCGTTTCAGGCATATTTGGAATGCAATGAAGATTTTACACGCTTATCGAGCATTTCTAGATGGATTCGGAGCACGAAGACGAAGGGAAGAAGCAAAATAGACTGGATGACGTCAGCATGGCGTCAGTCGCGAACGCTGAAGGATTAAAATCCGCAGACGGTATTGAATTTCCATAAATCCTTAAGGGTCTGCGGAATTAATTTCTTAAGAGTCCATGGTCATCTCGGCCCAGCCCAGTTCAGAAAATCAGCAGCTTTTTGATTTGGGTTTCAATCCTAATTAGAGAGATTCTTGACGGCAAAATTCCAGAGCGTAGAATAGAGAATAGCGATCAAGCTTCAACTTTTGTCTTCAGAATTGATAAATCTTCGAACTCGCTTTTAGTATTTTGTTTTATTACAATGTTTTCAATGAGTAGCTAACTTTCCCTACAGTTTGGGGAATTGAGTTGCAACATTGTATGAGATTCAAGTTTTAATCTATTGAATTCTGTTCTTTGCTTTAATTGCATGTATTGCTATTTGCTTAACTCAGCCTAGCGGTAAACTTAGGTTTATAGCAATTGCATGATATCGAATTGAATTTTCATAGTAGTAAAGCCTAGCGGTGGAGCTATTGTGTTAGTTTGATTAGATAATTGTTACATCTTCTTGAGACTCTAGCGGGTAATAGAAGATAAATCTAGAATTAGGTAACAACCCTAGCGGCTCTATCTAATTAGAACAACTATAGTTCATTAGTTTGAACCTTGTCTGGTCTATGATTACTAGTTGTGACGAGATTCCCTGAACTGTGTTTTCTCATTCAATAGTAAAATCTTTAGTTTTAGTTTACAAACAATCTTCCAACCAACCCCTGATAGGAGTAGAATTAGCTAGTAGAATAACTCTTAGACTATGTTACTTTCTCTTGGGTTCGACCCTGCTTATTGCTATACTAGTTTTGAGTAGGTTTATAAATTTAGATTTGCTGTGCACAATGACGCGCTGTCAACAGGCCAGGCCAATACCATAGGATTTCCCTATAAATATCAACTTATCTTGAAATCCTAGCAAGCTTTCTTTCACATCATTAAGGGAGGCGCATCTCTGGCGATTTGATGTTTCAACCTCAGAGCCGAATCTGATTTTTCTAGCAACAAGACGCTGACTTTTCAGCAACGAATAAACGTAAGTCATTTTAACCTTCATTCCATTACTACTTCAATTGTGCTTTCTTTAGCTATGTCTTGCTAATTTATTAGTTACAACTTAGCATATGAGCTTGTAACAAATTATTAAGAGACTGAAATTTAATGATCAATCCTTATTCTTGCATAATTGTCTTGTGTTGTTTTATGGTTTTGATTAATTAAGTTAAAGGGTCATTAGCGCACGAATATAGCTTATGCATATTGTTGACTTGTTTGATACTTAGCGGCAATTTAAGGTATGAACATCGAGAATTGAGCACTAGTATTTGCCTACTAGTTAAGCTCGCTTGATATTTATACTGTCTGACAAACAAAAGTCATATTCACGCTAAACGGTTCTGGACTATATTAGAAGCACTATTATATGCATAGTAGCTTTGCGAGAGAACTATGAGCTACGAGAATCTAGGAATTGTATGTTAGTGGTCTATAATAAATATTTGTGATAGCATCTCAATAGAGAACCCTCACACATCCTACTGTTGCATAGTCGCTACCCTTCGTGATAATAGAACCCCTTTCACACTAATTAACTTTGAAAAGTGAATTCTTTTTTACAGTTTCCTGTGAATTCGACCCTTACTTTCCAATTCACTAGGTCACAAGAGGATTATTAGATTTGATGCTTACAACTATGAACGTTCAGGCATAAAGAATAATGTCACAACATCAGACTTTTGAGTCAAAGCATGGCTAGTTTATAACAGAAAATGGTTGGGTTTGAATGTAAAAATCACAAACAATAGAAAAGTATGAAAAACTAATAGAAAAGTAGAGTGGATGAACAGTAGAATTACTCGTTTTTGGTGTGATGTTCTCTTGAGTTTCATGTGCTCAAAGATCTCCAAAAAGGTCCTAAATTGTCTTCAAAACCGGCCAGCTCAAAGTCCTTAGGAATTCCTATTTATGGGTCCTGATTTAGAAAGTCCTTTGCATGCTTTGTCCTTTCTTTGCTCGTTTTCACACTCAATCATCTAGATTTTATTCTAACTGATCAACCACGCACTAAACACGGAGGTACTTTGCCCGTGGTGGAATCAATGATTTAATACATCTTCTCTTCTTGGGTGGTGCTTCGAACTCCTATTTTCATCGCTAATATAAAATCTTTTATCATTGAATGAAAGACTTTTTGCTTAATTAAAGATGTTTTCAATTTTTCTCCTATAGCGTCGCAGTGTCCAAATTACACAACTCATTTTGAGGAACAAGATCTTAAATCTTTCCAAGGCTTAAAGAAATCTTCTTCTTAGTTATAGTCCACTCTAACAGACTTTTGGAGTTGGGAGTATCAATTGCACGTGAATTTTCATCTAAGAAAACATGAAAATTACGACAATCACCTAGTGACATCCATTCAAGGCCACCAATAATTATCTTAACGAATAATATTTTTGTTGTAATACAGTGCATTCCCATTTTTTATATTATGAGTCACAAAATTATGGGGTAGATGTTACAATTTGTGTCCTTATATATAATATGATTAATAATTTAAGTTCAATGAAACGTTAGATAAAATAAGAAAATAGAACGAAATTTGTTTGAAATGCTCAAAGTTATGTTATTGTTCTATAATAAATTATAAATTAAAATATTCGCACTTCATTTTAGTTACTTTGTCTAATTTAGATAATTTGTAGACATATACGTTTAAGAAAAACCTAAATTGAGTTTAAACTTTAGCTTTTGAACTATCAAAATCTCTCAAATGAGTTACTACCGTATATTAATCTCTAGATAACAATAGATGACAATTTTGTTTGCGATGTTCAAATAAGGGTTAATTGCAGAAAAATACCCTCATAATAGGTGATATTCCATAACACCTCTCTTATATTGTTATATTCTATCGAAGCACTGATAATGCACATTCATACTGTGTTTTATTGCCTTTATACTATGCTTGTTTGTATATTTTCTTGTATAAGATTACGCTTTTGGTGTAGTTTTATATTTCAGGAAAGATTATGAGCTAAGGACAAATGTGTATTAAAGACAGATGATTTAGAAGCTTATTGTGCAACAGAAGAACAAAGGAGCAAGCTTGGAGAAGAAAGAACAGGTCGCGCGTCGTAGATGATGACGTCAGCACGTGGTAGATGATGTCAGCAACACACAAGAATATTTCCTATGCGAGTTTTTACGGATAAACATAGAAATTCAAGATTATCTCTTTCCAAATCCAAACTTAGAAAAAATTCAAAATTAAAGATACTGTTTATCAAAATCATTTGGAAAATGATGATGCTCCTGACAAAACATCGAAAACACCTTTAAATAAATATAAAGACTTGCCTTTGATAGAAAAAGATTGTTACAACAACGATAATAATGAGGCGTCAGGACTACCACAAGAGGAAAGAAGATGTGCTACATCGCAAATTTCAATATGGCCAAAGCTAGATGATGGTACAACACTCCCCTATAGACTTTGTATAAATAGGAAGTGTTAGCTGAGTAGTACACATGCTGATATATGCTTACATAGTTAGTATAGAGAGCTTTTGAAGAGACACGCTGTCACTTCAAGGATCCGCGCAAGCTGTGACGAGCGAGTAGAGACTAACGCGCAACAGAAAGCCAACGCGAAGACGCAACTTTTCCGCTAAGCTTTTCTTTGTTCTTACTGTTTTGACTTGTTGTTTACAAACGGATTTTGAGATGTCTAATAAAAGCATGTCTTGGTAACTTGCTTTATCAATTTAGGCTTTAACTTGTGAACATTATGTTTTGAGGTTTTATTCTTAATGCGTGACTTGTTTAGTATTAATATTCCAAGCTTATTGCATGACAGCTAGATTAGATAATTAAGCGAAGCCTTTAACCGCAGATTTAGTTATGGAATTTACTATCTATTGTTAAACTAATCAGATGGACTTGACATTAAATGATTAGGAGTAACGGCTAGAATAGATTATGACTACCACGATCAGATTCGTGGTTGTTTAGACTAGGTTATATATTAAGGTCACATAAACTCTAATCGGAATATGTGTGTGGATATTAAGCCTTGACGGACCTTAATTCACTGGAACTGGTAGTCATAGATCAGTAGGAACCAATGATAAGCATATGTTCATAAGGATAGGTCTAAGCTGATAGCTTCTCGTAACTGTTAACAACTTCTTCATTCGGTGCGCCAAGAGTCACGCGTTCTTTGTTTTTGTTTTCTTTCTGATTTTCACAAACACACTCACAACCCAATCTTGTTCTTTTCTTTACAGAAGATGATAATTTCTCACCGTTTCCTATGGATTCGACCCCATACTTACTGTACTATACTAGCGAGGTCTGGGATAAATTTGTAGCACACAACGACATGCTATCAAGCACCTTTATAACAACCTCTGTTAATAATTCACCACCTCTGATAACGGAGAGGTGGTAATTGTAACGGAGGTGATTATATCATTTATTATATTGGGGTTGTATTATTATAAAAATATTGTTTTACATTAAAAAGTTAATATATTTAACGAAATAATGTTAGGTAGTTAATTTCTAACGAAGATAGTTGTAAAGGTGGTTTAATGAAATATTACAATATAAAGGGTGGTGTCGTGGAATATCACCTATTATGAGGATGGTTTTCTGTAATTAACCCCTCAAATATAGCAAAAGACATTTTTATGAATAACATATTCAATACACATGTATGTTATACTTCAAGTACCTAAGTTAAGGTTTATACTTCTTAAAATAGATAAATACACTTTTTCAATTATAATTTTCAACGTGCAAATTCTGATGATAAATAATGTTGTTATTGTCTTAGTGGTTTTTCCCAAGACAGGCAAAGCCACACTGAATGATTTCTTTGGCTATGTTGCAAGTTGTCTTATACTCACACCCTAGCCACTGATGAACTCGACTCACTAGTTGAGTTGCCTTTTGAGTCGTCTCAATTTGCTCCAGTTAATGTAAGTCACTATAACATCTTGGATTTATCAGTTTATCATCTATCCATTTACTATCTATCACCACACACTTAACTTGTTCATCTCGAACAAGAACTAGGCCCATAAAAAATTATAACAGATACTACAAGAATCACGAAGTCACGGGAATTACGAGATTAGAATACTCAATATTACTATTGCCAAACTGTTCCAATCATATACAACACCCATCCTCATCTCTATAGATAAGAAGATAATTAATTAATTAAAAGTCATGCTTTGAACGAAGAGGGAGGAAAAAAAATTCAATTACTGTGCATCCAATAGTTATCTACAACTAATTAAAACGAAACCTTTTTATTTGAAATCCTAGACTATTTGTTGAATGTTTTGTTTAACAACTTCACTTTGATATTTCGAACTATATTGCACTTATTACTAATGTTCTACTTTATGATATTTGGATGTTTTTCTTTGCATATTTTTAAATGAGCCTATTTTCGATCATATTGAAGTATCTGAGCATAAGTTGATGAACTGAATTGAGAAAATATTACAATTGAATTTAGTATATAATCTTTGACATTATTTGAGAGATTTTAATGATTGCACGCCCTGAACTTGTTTTTGATCTGAACGGAGTATATTTTTACGATCCCATGAAATAAATAAATCTATCATGTAACATATTGTGTTTAGCAATTGTTTCAAGTTATAAGTGTATCGAGACCGTTTTTTCACTTTAACGTACAATAGATGTCATTTCAAATCATATGGGATCAATGATAAAGCGTATTACATCGAGCTATAAAATCCCATGACTTAAATATATTTTCATAGTATTCTATGTTTTAAATAGTTTCATGTTATGTATGTGTATTAAAACTGCATTTTCAAATCATTTGGGATCGAGTGGAAGCAAATAATCATTCACAAGGATTACAAATGGGTTAATAGAAGAAAACTGCCCTCATAATAGAGGGTGTTTTACATCAACACCCTAATAATTTGATATTACAGTAAACCACTTCTTTGGATACTTCGGCTACAAGTTAACCATCCCTCCGTTATCAGATGTGGAGGAGTGCTAACGGAAGTGATTATAGAGACGGTGAAGTGAAAAAATTAATTATTATACTGGTGGTGCATCATAATATAAATATTACTATTATGTTACAGAATATTTACGAGGTAGTGTGTTGGTAACATAAGTAGTCAAAGAGGTGGTTTCCTGGAATATCGCATTATAAGGGTGAGGATGTGAAATACCCCTTGTTATGAGGGTGATTTTATATTCAATTAACAATTAAAAAATACAACCTAGAATTCATTATATAGGATAATCAACCATATATTGGCGAGGAGTGTGAAGAATTTACAGAATGTTTCATCCTCCACATCCATTAATTCCTTCACCCTTCATGACAATTTCGGAAATAGTAAAGTGTACTTCCCCACACACTTGATATAGAGAGGAATTAATCACCTCAATTCATAATAATGGAGGGCAAATTTTTAAGGTTTTAAGAGGATTTAAAGACAAGAAAAACAGTCATTTTAGCCATTCACTACCAATCATTTTTGCATACATTTCAAATCAATTTCATAAGTTAGGAACTCTCAATCAACCTTGAAACATTCTTGATATTTGGAGAGGAATACGTCTTGTTTTCTAGCATAAGTGACAACGGAAGGAGGCTAACGATGGCATCTTCAACATTTTTTGTGTGACAAATTTCTTATTTACGAACTCAAGTTAATTTTATTATATTTCTTTTCTACAGAATTCATGTGTAACTAAACTCACCTATATTGGAAACTCATTTGAGAAAATATTTCTATGATTATTATTCCATAAATTTTTTGAATTGTAGTTCTTTGTGTCCCATGTTTGTTTAGCCTAGCGTTGAACTATATTAACATGTCTTGTAGTATGTTCATTTGGTTTCATTCTAGTAAAACCTGTCGGTGAAGCTATTGTGTGATATTTTCAAACTATTATCATTCTTTTTGAGAACTTAGTGATTAATAGAAGATAGGGTTAATTACAGATTACCACCTGCATAATAGGCCATATTCCACGCCACCAGCTTTATATCGAATATTACATTCGACCACCTTTATAGTTACTAACGTTTCCAAAGAACCACCTCAGTTAACGGCAGTTAACAGAGAGGTGGTTAAATGGAAATCAAATTGATTATACAGGTGATGAAGTGGACACATATTTATTATAGAGGTGGTGTATTGTAATAAAAATACTATTATTATATTAAAAATTTAATATATTTAACGAAAAATTTGACGGTACAGTGATAGGTGGTTGTTTGGAAACGTCAAATGTTATACGGGTGGTCGAATGTAATATTAAAATATAAGGGTAGTAGCATGGAATATGGTCTATTATGAGGGTGATTTTTCGTAATTAACCCTAGAAGATAAGGATTTTACATAGAATTATCTCCAAATTATCTTAGCGGTTGTATGGATGTTGTGTCTCTATCTATCATAAACAACTAACGAGATTCACATAATTTACATGTGTAGTGATTATATTAAGTTGCAAGTAACTCTCTGAACCGATTAGTTGATATTGATATTTTATTCACTTCTGTGTTTGCAAGCTAGAAAAAGAATTATTCACAAAACTGCCCCTTTTAAATAAGTAGTATATTACTTAAAACTTGTTTGCTCTTTTTTGGGTTTGACCCTATTTTGTGCTTGCTAGCTTGTAGGAAAATTATAAATTTGAGTTCGAGACACTCCATGGCATGTCAACAATCAATTGGTACCAAAGACCCATTCACATGAATAGCAAAAATATAATTTTGCAATTTTTTACGAAAGGCCCCTTGGAGGCTTAAACACTTATTTATGCAAAATTAAGCATTTAAAATTATCTTTACCCATCACGGCAGAAACTGTTTCACCCTTGACTGAAGTTTTGAAAATAAAAAAATAATTTTTTTACAAACTTAGGAATCTAGAGGAATTAATCCACCTCAAGCCACTTGAGAAGAGGAGAATGCTTATAAATGAGAGCAGTTGGGGACACAAAAAAATAGTCATTGTTGGTCATGCATTTTCATATTTTCACACATCATTTCGACCAAGAATTCTGGAATTTTGTAGAAGAAACCTTCACATTCTCTTGTCTAAGTGACTCGAAAAGGAGGAGAAGGTCGCATCTTCAACAATATTTGGGACGGATTCCTTACAATTACAAATTTAATTTCTTTTTACTGCAGTTTGACATAAGTTCATGTGTAAAATAACTCACCCGATTAATGAGTTGTTTTGTAAACTTTTTCAATGACTGTCAGTGCATAGATTTTTATATAAATTATTTGTTTTGGTGCGTATTGACGTGCATGTCGTTGAGTGCCCAAACTAATATTTATAATTTTCAACAAGTTAGCAGCAGCAAGTAGGGTCGAACCCAAAAGAGATCATTTAAAGTCTAGAGTAAATTTTATACTAAATTCCTAAATTGGGTTTGGATTAATTGTTTTGTGCTACACATATAAAAATATGAATAACATATATCAATGTCAACAGTCAATTCAGAGAGCTGCTTGGAACATAAAAAATAATAACTACCATATAGATATCACGTGAATTTATTTAATTGTTCCCGCTAAAGACACGACAACCTAAATCCGCTAAGATAATATGCAAATAATTATGTAAAATCCATATATATTAACCTAAGTTCTCAAGAAGAATGACAATAGCTTGAATAAATAACACAATAGCTACATTAAAATGAATTATAATATAGTTTACCACTAGGCTACGCTAAACAAATTAACATTCAAGCATGCTATTTGCGTCAAAGAGTTGTAAAAAATTCATACAAAATAATCATGCAATAATAATCATCAAACTGTGTTATTAAACACCCAAATTGGGTGAGTTTAGTTACACATGAATTTTATTTCAAAAAAATAGTTTGCGAGTAAGAAAATTGTCACAAAATATTGATGAAGATGTGTCTTCTAGGGATTGTATCATGTGGAACCCCTTCCTTTTCATGGATCCATGGATCCCATTTGCATCCGTTGATTGCATTTACTGTTTGTATTTTGGACGCACCAGATTGTGCCAGCGCATTAATGAGCATGTGCAACTCACGTGTGCATTTGTCATGTGCAACTCACGTGTGCATTTCAAAAATGCAAACACGTAAATGCAAGTTCAACGGATGCAAATGGATCCATGGATCCATGAAAAGGAAGGGCTTCCACATGATACAATCCCTAGAAGACACATCTTCATCAATATTTGTTGACAATTTTCTTACTCGCAAACTATTTTTTTGAAATAAAATTCATGTGTAACTAAACTCACCCAATTTGGGTGTTTAATAACACAGTTTGATGATTATTATTGCATGATTATTTTGTATGAATTTTTTACAACTCTTTGACGCAAATAGCATGCTTGAATGTTAATTTGTTAGCGTAGCCTAGTGGTAAACTATATTACAATTCATTTTAATGTAGCTATTGTGTTATTTATTCAAGCTATTGTCATTCTTCTTGAGAACTTAGGTTAATATATATGGATTTTACATAATTATTTGCATATTATCTTAGCGGATTTAGGTTGTCGTGTCTTTAGCGGGAACAATTAAATAAATTCACGTGATATCTATACGGTAGTTATTATTTTTTATGTTCCAAGCAGCTCTCTGAATTGACTGTTGACATTGATATATTATTCATATTTTTATATGTGTAGCACAAAACAATTAATCCAAACCCAATTTAGGAATTTAGTATAAAATTTACTCTAGACTTTAAATGATCTCTTTTGGTTCGACCCTACTTGCTGCTGCTAACTTGTTGAAAATTATAAATATTAGTTTGGGCACTCAACGACATGCACGTCAATACGCACCAAAACAAATAATTTATATAAAAATCTATGCACTGACAGTCATTGAAAAAGTTTACAAAACAACTCATTAATCGGGTGAGTTATTTTACACATGAACTTATGTCAAACTGCAGTAAAAAGAAATTAAATTTGTAATTGTAAGGAATCCGTCCCAAATATTGTTGAAGATGCGACCTTCTCCTCCTTTTCGAGTCACTTAGACAAGAGAATGTGAAGGTTTCTTCTACAAAATTCCAGAATTCTTGGTCGAAATGATGTGTGAAAATATGAAAATGCATGACCAACAATGACTATTTTTTTGTGTCCCCAACTGCTCTCATTTATAAGCATTCTCCTCTTCTCAAGTGGCTTGAGGTGGATTAATTCCTCTAGATTCCTAAGTTTGTAAAAAAATTATTTTTTATTTTCAAAACTTCAGTCAAGGGTGAAACAGTTTCTGCCGTGATGGGTAAAGATATATTTAAATGCTTAATTTTTGCATAAATAAGTGTTTAAGCCTCCAAGGGGCCTTTCGTAAAAAATTGCAAAATTATATTTTTGCTATTCATGTGAATGGGTCTTTGGTACCAATTGATTGTTGACATGCCATGGAGTGTCTCGAACTCAAATTTATAATTTTCCTACAAGCTAGCAAGCACAAAATAGGGTCAAACCCAAAAAAGAGCAAACAAGTTTTAAGTAATATACTACTTATTTCAAAGGGGCAGTTTTGTGAATAATTCTTTTTCTAGCTTGCAAACACAGAAGTGAATAAAATATCAATATCAACTAATCGGTTCAGAGAGTTACTTGCAACTTAATATAATCACTACACATGTAAATTATGTGAATCTCGTTAGTTGTTTATGATAGATAGAGACACAACATCCATACAACCGCTAAGATAATTTGGAGATAATTCTATGTAAAATCCTTATCTTCTAGGGTTAATTACGAAAAATCACCCTCATAATAGACCATATTCCATGCTACACCCTTATATTTTAATATTACATTCGACCACCCGTATAACATTTGACGTTTCCAAACAACCACCTATCACTGTACCGTCAAATTTTTCGTTAAATATATTAAATTTTTAATATAATAATAGTATTTTATTACAATACACCACCTCTATAAGAAATATGTGTCCACTTCATCACCTGTATAATCAATTTGATTTCCATTTAACCACCTCTCTGTTAACTGCCGTTAACTGAGGTGGTTCTTTGGAAACGTTAGTAACTATAAAGGTGGTCGAATGTAATATTACGATATAAAGCTGGTGGCGTGGAATATGGCCTATTATGCAGGTGGTAATCTGTAATTAACCCTATCTTCTATTAATCACTAAGTTCTCAAAAAGAATGATAATAGTTTGAAAATATCACACAATAGCTTCACCGACAGGTTTTACTAGAATGAAACCAAATGAACATACTACAAGACATGTTAATATAGTTCAACGCTAGGCTAAACAAACATGGGACACAAAGAACTACAATTCAAAAAATTTATGGAATAATAATCATAGAAATTTTCTCAAATGAGTTTCCAATATAGGTGAGTTTAGTTACACATGAATTCTGTAGAAAAGAAATATAATAAAATTAACTTGAGTTCGTAAATAAGAAATTTGTCACACAAAAAATGTTGAAGATGCCATCGTTAGCCTCCTTCCGTTGTCACTTATGCTAGAAAACAAGACGTATTCCTCTCCAAATATCAAGAATGTTTCAAGGTTGATTGAGAGTTCCTAACTTATGAAATTGATTTGAAATGTATGCAAAAATGATTGGTAGTGAATGGCTAAAATGACTGTTTTTCTTGTCTTTAAATCCTCTTAAAACCTTAAAAATTTGCCCTCCATTATTATGAATTGAGGTGATTAATTCCTCTCTATATCAAGTGTGTGGGGAAGTACACTTTACTATTTCCGAAATTGTCATGAAGGGTGAAGGAATTAATGGATGTGGAGGATGAAACATTCTGTAAATTCTTCACACTCCTCGCCAATATATGGTTGATTATCCTATATAATGAATTCTAGGTTGTATTTTTTAATTGTTAATTGAATATAAAATCACCCTCATAACAAGGGGTATTTCACATCCTCACCCTTATAATGCGATATTCCAGGAAACCACCTCTTTGACTACTTATGTTACCAACACACTACCTCGTAAATATTCCGTAACATAATAGTAATATTTATATTATGATGCACCACCAGTATAATAATAATTTTTTCACTTCACCGTCTCTATAATCACTTCCGTTAGCACTCCACATCTGATAACGGAGGATGGTTAACTTGTAGCCGAAGTATCCAAAGAGTGGTTTACTGTAATATCAAATTATTAGGGTGTTGATGTAAAACACCCTCTATTATGAGGGCAGTTTTCTTCTATTAACCATTTGTAATCCTTGTGAATGATTATTTGCTTCCACTCGATCCCAAATGATTTGAAAATGCAGTTTTAATACACATACATAACATGAAACTATTTAAAACATAGAATACTATGAAAATATATTTAAGTCATGGGATTTTATAGCTCGATGTAATACGCTTTATCATTGATCCCATATGATTTGAAATGACATCTATTGTACGTTAAAGTGAAAAAACGGTCTCGATACACTTATAACTTGAAACAATTGCTAAACACAATATGTTACATGATAGATTTATTTATTTCATGGGATCGTAAAAATATACTCCGTTCAGATCAAAAACAAGTTCAGGGCGTGCAATCATTAAAATCTCTCAAATAATGTCAAAGATTAATACTAAATTCAATTGTAATATTTTCTCAATTCAGTTCATCAACTTATGCTCAGATACTTCAATATGATCGAAAATAGGCTCATTTAAAAATATGCAAAGAAAAACATCCAAATATCATAAAGTAGAACATTAGTAATAAGTGCAATATAGTTCGAAATATCAAAGTGAAGTTGTTAAACAAAACATTCAACAAATAGTCTAGGATTTCAAATAAAAAGGTTTCGTTTTAATTAGTTGTAGATAACTATTGGATGCACAGTAATTGAATTTTTTTTCCTCCCTCTTCGTTCAAAGCATGACTTTTAATTAATTAATTATCTTCTTATCTATAGAGATGAGGATGGGTGTTGTATATGATTGGAACAGTTTGGCAATAGTAATATTGAGTATTCTAATCTCGTAATTCCCGTGACTTCGTGATTCTTGTAGTATCTGTTATAATTTTTTATGGGCCTAGTTCTTGTTCGAGATGAACAAGTTAAGTGTGTGGTGATAGATAGTAAATGGATAGATGATAAACTGATAAATCCAAGATGTTATAGTGACTTACATTAACTGGAGCAAATTGAGACGACTCAAAAGGCAACTCAACTAGTGAGTCGAGTTCATCAGTGGCTAGGGTGTGAGTATAAGACAACTTGCAACATAGCCAAAGAAATCATTCAGTGTGGCTTTGCCTGTCTTGGGAAAAACCACTAAGACAATAACAACATTATTTATCATCAGAATTTGCACGTTGAAAATTATAATTGAAAAAGTGTATTTATCTATTTTAAGAAGTATAAACCTTAACTTAGGTACTTGAAGTATAACATACATGTGTATTGAATATGTTATTCATAAAAATGTCTTTTGCTATATTTGAGGGGTTAATTACAGAAAACCATCCTCATAATAGGTGATATTCCACGACACCACCCTTTATATTGTAATATTTCATTAAACCACCTTTACAACTATCTTCGTTAGAAATTAACTACCTAACATTATTTCGTTAAATATATTAACTTTTTAATGTAAAACAATATTTTTATAATAATACAACCCCAATATAATAAATGATATAATCACCTCCGTTACAATTACCACCTCTCCGTTATCAGAGGTGGTGAATTATTAACAGAGGTTGTTATAAAGGTGCTTGATAGCATGTCGTTGTGTGCTACAAATTTATCCCAGACCTCGCTAGTATAGTACAGTAAGTATGGGGTCGAATCCATAGGAAACGGTGAGAAATTATCATCTTCTGTAAAGAAAAGAACAAGATTGGGTTGTGAGTGTGTTTGTGAAAATCAGAAAGAAAACAAAAACAAAGAAAAGAACGCGTGACTCTCGCGTGTGTAAACTGGCGCACCGAATGAAGAAGTTGTTAACAGTTACGAGAAGCTATCAGCTTAGACCTATCCTTATGAACATATGCTTATCATTGGTTCCTACTGATCTATGACTACCAGTTCCAGTGAATTAAGGTCCGTCAAGGCTTAATATCCACACACATATTCCGATTAGAGTTTATGTGACCTTAATATATAACCTAGTCTAAACAACCACGAATCTGATCGTGGTAGTCATAATCTATTCTAGCCGTTACTCCTAATCATTTAATGTCAAGTCCATCTGATTAGT
>QZGG01003629.1:0-21815 GCA_006409495.1 Sedum album | reverse complement strand
TTCACAAAATGGACTGCTTGATCTTGGGCAATCAGTAGTTGATTTGGCTTACAAGGAAGGTGATGTTAAATGTGTTGGTTAAGTTAAAATAGAGTGGAGGAAGCGGTTAGGCTGTTTAACGAGTTTTTGGTTTCTCGTCGTTGTCCGGATACGTGCAGTTTTAATATAGTGATAAGGGGTTCTGTAGGATTGGGAGAGTTAAGGAGGCGTTTGATGTATTTGGTGATATGGGAAGGTTTGTGTGTTCACAAAATATGTTAAATCACCTGGAATGATAAACTAAATGGCATAAGATATACCTGGAATCAGAGAATTCGAAGAAAATCACGAAACCTCGGTCGTAAAGACTGAGAATCAATCTACTAAGCACGAAATAGGTTTTACAAGCAAACTACTCAAATCTTGACAATTCAAGAATGAGTTAAACTGAATATCACAAATGAACTGAAGATGAACTACAAGAAACAACAGTATTGAAACGAAAACACCTGGGCAAGACTCGAAATTTTTTATCGAAATTCTATCCGAATTCAAACGGAACATCTCCATCAGAAGACTCCATATCACGCACGTCAGCTCTCGAAATCCTCACTCCAATCTCGTAGTCACACGACGCTAATCGACGAACCTTTCGTCTCGAACGTCGTGAATCGCCGCTCTTCATCGTCGGTCTTTCTTAGTTTGTTGCTCTAGTCGTCTGAAAACCCTTATTCCCAATTCTTCAATCGCGCCTGGGCGAAACGACAGACACCTTTCTGTCAAACGCACTCAGACTTTGCCATCCTCCAAAAACACAGCCTTGAAGGTTGAACGTCACCGTTCTATTTAAATGGCCCAAACATGTCTAACGTGTCTTTGTACAAAAACGCAGCACCGTTTGATCAAACTTGGCAGCAATCTTGATCACATTTCTCCAGTTTTTCTGGCCAACTTTGACAAACCAAATCAAGCTAACTCCGGCCAGATATCGGTCAACAAAAGACTATCAAGCTTACTCAAGGCCAGAGGCACACATAAAACTTGGCTTAACTATTCTAACAAGGTTGTATCATAACCATGAGTAGGTCCACTCTGAGTGACGAGCTCAGTTGAAAAGCGCGTGCATTCATCTATGAGACAGCTTGCAAAACTAAGTTGTATTATATTGTGTGTGAGCCATTACTGTCAAGAATAGATGTGAAAAGTCTAGTTCCAAGTAAGTGTAGAATGAGTGCTTATTGTGTCAAGATGATGAATTTGAGTTGCACATGTGAAACAATTAAATAGTGAGACCAAATGATTTTCACTGGTTGGGATCTTGGTGACTGAACTTAGAAAAGTAATGGACAACATTGTGAAGCAAAGCAGCAGCGTATTCGTTGCAGACCCAATTGCCCACATGATTTCGTTGACTGAATAACCTTGTTGAAAGGTCTTCATAACAAGGCAATTGTTGTGAATGACAGAGTCAAAAGTGCAACAGGATCTGATGAGGAAGTGGTTCCGCTTGTTGTGGGATTTCATAGGTCTGACACACAATGGGTTCAGGTCCGTTTGGAGGAGCCGCGAGGTCTTGAAAGTCATTATGTAATCGGATTTGACTTCATTTTCTTGGTGGAACTGAGTATTCAGGTATTAGTTCCTATATAGAAATTAGTTCATGTAAAATCAATAAGAATTGATCAAGTTCATACAATTATTATTGTTTAGTTCTGATTTTATTTGGATTGAATTTGTGAACATGAAGTCCACCAAATGTGGAAAGGCTTGATGTGTTCAGCTGATAATAAGCCAGCTTTCTGAGTTGGTGCAGGTTGAGATTGCAACTTGTTGAGTGTGATGCCACGGAAAGGAATTAAAGTGATCAACTTTGAAATGACTTTCATGGTTTAACCGTAAACAACAGACAAATGCATATAGACTAGAGACCTGACACATTCGGGTAGTTCAGATCACCTTTAAATTATTCGTTGATTTGATAAATTTGAAGTTTGAGATTAAGTTGATAGCTAATCACTCATTAATAATAGTTTTTTGTAAAATAATATAATTATAATAATGATTTTTTGAAACAATTAATAATCAATTTAGAATAAGACTGTTGTAAACTCCTAATTACTAACATGAATAATATTTAATTTATAGATAAATAGCGAGCTGAAATAGCTTATTAAACACGCATGCACGTTACAAAAAACCAACCGACTATCTTCCTATTAAGAATTTCGGAGCTGTGTTTAACAGTTACCGTGATTTTAGGCACTAGAATCGCATCTAAACCGTCACAATTTAACCGCTTCTGGAATCTTCTCATCTTCATCCATAGACGTACAATTCGGCCGTGAATCGTTACGCTTCTCTCAATTTCATCCCTCTCTCGGCCAGCACGGAACTCCGATTCAACTCTGATTAGGTTGATTTAACCAATTGGGAAGTAAAGTTTCAATCTTTTTGCGAATCTGGGTGATCGGTTAGCCCTCAGTTGAGGTTACTGATATGAGCTGTGAATTAGGTATTCCTGAATAACAGCAATGTATAAGAGGTAGGGATGCACAACCGGACCGGACCGGAATAGGTTGGACCTGACCGGACCGGTAGACCGGAAAATTGGGGAAATAAGCATCGTAGACCGGACCGGGACCGTTTCGATCCGGTCCGGGTCGGACCGGATTGGACCGTGATTTCAATACATTTGTAAATTAATTTAGATATCCGCGGACCCTTAAAGATTATTTCCGCGGACCCTTAAGATTATTTCCGCGGACCCTTAAGAATTAAATTTTAATTCTTAAGGGTCCGCGGAAATAATCCTTAAGGGTACGCGGATCATGATCCCACATCGCCCATTGATCAAAACGAATCATGAGAGACTCTAAATAAAAATCAACCCATTCACTTTGAAAACTCAAAACTTCCGAGCTCGAGTTCGAGCTTGGTTTGAAATAAACCCTTTTGGGTATATTTCGAGCTTTAACCGAGCTTGAGCTGAGTATTGAGCTCTAACCAAGCTTGAGTTGAGTTCGAGTGGTTTAAATATTTTTTAATTTTAATTAATTCAGTATTTTACGGTCCATTCCGAGCCGGACCGTAAAGTTTTCGATTTTGACCGGACCGGACCGTAATCCGTAAATCCCAAAATTTTTGGACCGTAGACCGGACCGGTACTGGTCCGGGTGTGGACCGACCGTAATTTACCGGTCCGGTCCGGTTTTCCGGTCTAAGCCAAATTTGTGCATCCCTAATGAGACGGTGGTGGATGTGGAATTAAGAATGAGAATGATTTCTATGGTGTTTTGGGGTTGAAGAAGGAATGCACGGAGATTGAGCTCAGAAGTGCGTACAAGAAGCTTGCAATGGTTGGGATTTTTGTACTTTTGTTGATTCAAGAATCTCATATTTCAGTGAATGGATTTTTGACATTTTTTGTTGTTGTAGAGATGGCATCCTGACAGGTGCTCGGCCGGCTATAACGAGTAACAATTACAATATATTTCAACTACTCATAATGTCATCAAAAACTGTATATTTCCAAACGCTTACGCACAGTCTGGACTGTGCAGCGAGTACCAGTGATTTGAATGCACGGGCTCTAGACAAGATATTTAAACTCATATCCACATTTGATGTGCGTTGAAAATTGGGGTCAATTGACTCGGCCATCTGATTAATTGGTATGTCTTTACTTTGAACAATGCGAAAGCAGAATGAAGCTTCCTTCGACTCCAGTGTCGTTTATGCATTTTAATTTTTTCATGTATCTATCATTGTAGATAGACAAACTAATGGAACACATTTTCTAGCACCAAACCCAGCGGTAACCGAGCATATAAATGTCCAAGTAAATTCTACTAAAGTTGCAAAATCAGACAATACAAAAAATTGATAGGGGTAATATGGTCAACTGTGATGAGGAAGCGGTGTTGAATTTGTATCCTCATTATTAGTTCCTTAAACAGACTGATTAGCAACCTCCAAAATAAATTGACAAAACCCAAGATTAATAATTAATCAAATGACACACTAAGCAATACGGAGTACTGTTTTGTGGCAAAGCTCATTATTAAAAGTGCTATGTTAGAAAAAAGTAACGAATCTTAGTGACTATGTGAAGCACAACCTCTTTTAACATCCTCTTTTAACGTGCATGTGGTCATTTGTTTCCATTGCAGGCTCCCCGGCCACAACATTAAACCAGTGGGTTCTTACATATATTTTATGGGTTAATTACGAAAAACCACCCTCTTAATAGGTCATATTCCACGCCACCACCCTTATATTGTAATATTACATTCGACCACCCGTATAACATTTGACGTTCCCAAACAACCACCTATCACTGTTCCGTCAAATTTTTCGTTAAATATATTAAATTTTTAATATAATAATAGTATTTTTATTACAATACACCATCTCTATAATAAATATGTGTCCACTTCACCACTTTTATAATAAATTTGGTTTCCATTTAACCACCTCTCCGTTAACTGTCGTTAACTGAGGTGGTTCTTTGGAAATGTTAGTAATTATAAAGGTGGTCGAATGTAATATTACAATATAGTGGTGGTGGCGTGGAATATGACATATTATGCGGGTGGTCATCTGTAATTAACCCATATTTTATTTAGATGAAATACTTCCAAGCAGGCTTCAGGTTAGCCTTTCCAAATTAATATAATAAGGGACACTGAGTTTTTGAATCGAATCCATAAGAAAAGTAATTTATTACGAAACATGTAATATCTTACAGTAAACACTACTATTACATTACAACAGAGTTGATATACTCAACACTCCAGCCAAGTCCTTAACTACATAATATTCCCAGCACCGGCACCAGCACCACCAGCACCGGCACCGGCACCAGCAGCACCGGCACCGGCACCAGCACCAGCGAGGATACACACATATATACGCCGCCGTATGATCAGCCGTCCGACGAGAGCTGTGGACTCTGCCATTGGCATGATTATTAACTGGAAATAAAAACACTACTTACATATACTGTATATAGCTAGATATTTGTCCATAGAAAATGGAGTGCATCTGCTAGTTTCCGGTGTTCGAGCCCGGATCGTTCCAATTTATGGGGACGATGGGTTCACCGCTGCAGACACCATGCCCGCCACCTTTTCCACAGTTAGGAAATGCAATCATCATCACCATGTCGAGGATTCTACGAAAGATCATCCTCTTGATTTTTCCACGACGGGGAGGTAAAGCAGCTGTGTTTGGAGTTGGAGTTGGAGCAGCCATTAAATGTGGTGGTGTGACTAGAGAAGAAATAACAAAATGTAAATGAAATCGTGGAAGAGAAAGTGGTGGAAGAAGAGAATGAAATGCTTGAAGTGAGACCTCGCTGTATTTATAAGGAAAGCACACCATGCAAGTGGAGTGGAGTACTACTTATCCCAAATCCCGAAATGTCCAAAACATCCATATTATAAATTAAATTTGGACCGGAAATTAAAGCTAAGAAGACATCCATATTATACAGTAATATATAAGCATGTAGCCACTTGCCAAACTTTTAAATTTCCACAAGTAGCCACGTAGCCACAAACCTTAAAAATCAACCTTTTACGCTTCCGCACGTTTCCTTATTATTAGTTTCTTTCGGTTTGAGCGTAGTACTAAGCGAGGCAAATGATTCGTTTTAACTATTTTCTTTATTTTTAAATTTTTTTGTTAGTTCGAGTTAGACTAAATTTTATTGTACTCTTTGGGTTATTACCTTTTTAAATAAAAAAAAACTAAGTATTGTCATATACATAATTTCTATCTAGTGATTAGAATAATAATACTGAAGATGGTCAATAGTCAATAGGTCCTTTGCCTCGTCGGAGTTTTACCCATAAATTGATTGAAAATTTAAATTTAATAATCAATTTAAAGTGGGACTATTGTAAACTCCTAATTATTAACATGAATAATATTTAATTTATAGATAAATATGATTTGAGTAAACGGGCTTTAGACAAGGCTCGTCTCGACATTTGATAATCTACTAGACACAAAGTCATGTTTAAATATTTTTGCATCTACTGACTTGAAAATTGTATTTATATGTTTGACTTGGGATCATAGATTTGAAAAGAATATGCTATAAATAACAACTTCATTCACTGCTTTGATAAATATTCATTTTGCGGTCTCATGCAAGTTCTCAAATTCATTTCATTATTTATTATCCCCTGCTCAACTCTATTTTTCACATTGGGACTGATAAAAGAGTTGATCTTTTCTAAACAACAATGTAAATATAACTGATTTTAATTTCCTTTGTTCATTCAATAGTTAGCTGCTTTGCATGATCCTGGACGCCAATCTGATTTTGATGAGGTTGGAATAATGTGATATAAATTTAATTGGTGTTTTGAAAAAATGACATAAAATTTGTAGCGTTGAAATTATGATTAATGAATATTTTGATGCTTTAGATTTGATGTTACAGATCAGGTAGATTTGATGCTTTAGGTGGTCCACCAAGATTCAGTGACCCTACCAAAGTTTGAATATTAGTCCATTAAGCTGTGTAGGTATAGACTCAATGTCTCATGTAACCTAGTGATGATTACATGTGTGCGTCAGGATGTAGGGGGGTCCACTGACCCTGCCCAAAGTTTGAATATTACGACTTACGTATTAACCTGTGTAGGTTTATAGTCAATATCTCATGTAACCTAGTTGTGAACTGGTGATTACATAGTTTGGGAAGATTATGGGGTAGGGATTGATTCCCTCTTTGTTAGTACTCCCTCCGTCCTATTTTGAGTGTCTCATTTGAAAACTTTTATGATTTTTAAAAAAATTAAAAAATGTGAGATAAAAAGTAAGAAAGAGAATAAGTAGGATAAAAAGTATAAAAGAGGGTGTAAATGTAGAGATAAAAGAGTTTCTATTTTAGGAAATGAGAAGATTATTTTGGGACATCCAAAAAGGAAATGGGACACTCATAATGGAACGGATGGAGTATATTTTAACCACAATTTTTGCCTTCATTATTAATATTATAGTTTAGTTTTCATTTTTAAATACTTTAGTTATACTTTTGCAGAAATAATTTTTTTATTAAAACATATTTATATGTTTCTTTTTTTTTCTTTTTTTTTAAGACCTAACTTTTTTGCTCTGCATCCGCCACTGGACACACATGAATATCAGACCGACATGTCGTGTCATTTTCCGTTAGAACATTCGAAGACACACGTGCCACTATATGGGCTAGGCCTAATTGTTTCAAAAACAGACTGATAAAAAAAAACCTAAGACTGAAGAAGAGTCCCCACGAAAGGCAGTAGTTGGATCTTGCTCAGTGCACGGCAGTGGCTATTTTCAAGACTAGGAAATCTAGCCTTTATTTAAGATGCTGTCATCGACGTCGCATTAATGGTTACAGGTGTATCTGTGTTCGTCTTATAATCTGTGTTCTGTCGAAACTCAGCTTTCATTGAGGTACAATTCGGAAGGGCAATTAAATGGGCTGTCGGTTAAGAGGCCCACATCGAGCCCAAATAGTTATTATTCCACGTCCCAGGCTTCCCTTTCCATCGACCGAAGCCCTAGACAACATCGCCGGTGACGATGTCATATTGCCGATGACCTCTTTCAGACCAATACTTATCCGCCGCCGGTACCTCCGTCGTTTCTCCTCCGACGCACACCACTATCGACCTCCAACACATCCATACGAGACAGTAATCACCACATCTTCCGACTCGTGGTACCTCAAAGCTGTCTACACACTCTTTGCTACAAATTATCCTCTCGAAAACTGCGTCCATTTCCTCACATTAGGTTTGACTTCATCCAACGCCTTCCACGTCATATCCAACCTCTCCGCACATCCCCAATCAGCCTACCAGTTCTTCATTTTCGCTAAACGTACTCTCAGTTTCGCACATTCACATTTTACATACACGTTTCTTGTCACTCTACTTTCAGAAAATGGACTGCTTGATCTTGCGCAATCAGTAGTTGAATTGGCTGACAAGGAAGCTGTTTATATTCATCCATCTGCTGTCAATGCCTATTTGGAATCACTAGTTGAGTCTGACAAGATTGATGTTGCGGAGAGGTTACTTATTGAGCTGGAGGCTAGGCAGGCGGGGAGGGGTGTGTTTCATTGTAATGTGATGTTAAATGTGTTGGTTAAGTTGAATAGATTGGAGGAAGCGGTTAGGCTGTTTAAGGAGTTTTTGGTCGCTCGTGGATGTCCGGATACGTGCAGTTTTAATATAGTGATTAGGGGATTATGTAGGATTGGGAGAGTTAAGGAGGCGTTTCGGTTATTTGATGATATGGGAAAGTTCGTTTGTGCGCCAGATGTATTTACGTATAATGGTATTATAGATGGACTATGCAGGGCAAAGGAGATGGATAGGGCGAAGGATTTATTGGTAGAGATGTTGGAAAAAGATGGTATTTGTCCGGATGTGGTTTCTTATACATTGTTGATGTCTG
Source organism: Sedum album (assembly GCA_006409495.1). NCBI lineage: Eukaryota > Viridiplantae > Streptophyta > Magnoliopsida > Saxifragales > Crassulaceae > Sedum > Sedum album. The sequence continues at coordinate 13,376 of QZGG01003629.1, read as the reverse complement.
GTTATTGTAAATTAGGTAGAATGAAGGACGCAGTGACGGTATTTGACGACATGATTCGGTCTGGTGTAAAGCCTAATTTATACACTTATAATGTTCTTATTGATGGATTTGGAAAGGATGGGGATATGATTTCCGCGAAAACTATGTATGAAAAGATGCTTCTTAATGGTTGTGCGCCTGATATCATTACATTTACCTGTTTGATTGATGGTTATTGTAGATTGTGTCTGGTGGAGCAAGGCTTAAAACTTTGGAATGATATGGGTGCAAGAAAATTGGCCCCTAATGTGCATTCATTTTGTGTTGTCATTCATGCTCTTTGCAAAGTAAATAGACTGTCGGAGGCTCGAGTTTTTTTGAGGCAGCTGAAAGACAGAAACATCGTGCCCAAAGCATTTGTTTACAATCCACTCATAGATGGGTTTTGCAAATCAGGCAAAGTCGACGAGGCTAATGCAATTGCGAATGAGATGGAAGTGATCGGGTGCAAGCATGATAAGATTACTTTATACAATTTTAATGATTGGACATTGTATGAAAGGTGGATTTTCAGAAGCTATTTGCATTTTTAATAAGATGTTAGCAGCCAAATGCATCCCTGATGACATAACTATCAAGTCTGTAGTTTCTTGCCTCTTAAAGGCTGGGATGGTGAATGAAGCATACCGGATAAAGAAAATAGTATCAGAGGATTTGAGTCCAGAAATATCCTCAGTTGTAGGGGTCCGTTGTCAACATAGTTCCGAAGAAATTGAAGTTGCTATGTGATATCATTTTACATGCTGAAAGTTTCCTCAGTCTCACTATGGTGTCACCTTTGTGCCAGAACCACTGAATGGTGGATGTGAAACTTCTGTAAGAGATACACTCAACTCTCAAGTACTTTGATGCTAGCTAAATTATAACTCTAGGATTTTTTTATTTTTTCAGTTAGATTCCCCTAAAATTTGTTTATTCGGTTTAAATCAGAATATTAATTAGCCATATATAGTGAAGCATTATTATTGGTTGTGGCTATTGCCCTGGCCCTGGTAGATGTAGACTGTGAGTCAGAGTTTATGTCTCGAACCAACTGCACTTATGTGCCAGTTTTTTCCGTTGGTTTTTATATTATCTACAAATTTATCTTTGCATTGAATTATCTGTTTGCTTTCAACCACTTGGTTTCTGTTGATGGTAAAACTTTGATGTGCTATCACCTTATTGCCTTCAAACTGACCTGTAAATTTTGAATCTATTAGATGTGTAGCTTGGCTTGTTATTTTCTCTAGCTTGAAAAGGTCCTTGTTTGGTTGTATTATTCTTATGAGTTTGTTTTTCTTCGGCCATCAATTTGGTTTCGCTATGCATGAGAAGTAACTTTAATTTTGTAATTTTGCAGGTTATTAAGGATCCTGTACCTTGCAATTACATGACGTTGGTACTGCTTCAGTCAATTCAGGCACAAATTATCAACTATTAGAAGTTTTTATACTAAAAGGGGTCTGTGGCACTCATTGGAACAAGTTTTGTTGTGAATGAAGGCTCTTTCTATGCTCACCAACAGACACTAACTATCAGCTTCATCAACCCTAGGCTGCCAGTGGATTATTTCTGCATCAACAGTGGTGGGAAGGTGGTCATAGAGGAAATGAAAAATTGAAAATAGACTGTCTGAGGCTCATGTTTGTCGCCGGTTCAAGCATTTGCGCATGGTTGGTCAGGTCAAGCAGTCACATAATTTATGTACATGATCATCTTCAATGTAAAATCAAGATTTAGAGTAGGAAAATTCACCCATTTCTGAAGCCTATTTGGTTGGATATGAAAGAAGCAATGTCTGAAATATTTTGAGATACCTGCGTGAAACAACTAACCATTCTGTTACGAAGAACACGAAACAAACTCTGCAGCACAATGCACATGACGTTCGCATCCCAACAAACCGAAACCAACGGCAGCGTGGTCTGCATTCGTACGTTAACAACTCGAACAAAAATGTGCGTTATAATTTACTCCCTCCGTCCCTATTTGTTTGTCCAAAAACATGAATTGCAAGGTATTTAAGGTAGAAAGAATGTATGAAGTGTGTGGTTGAGAATAAATGATTTATAAATATATGATTAAAAAATTAGAATATGTGGTTAATATTGAAGGAAAATGGACAAACTTAAGAGGACGCCCAAAATAGAAAGTGGACAAACATTATGGAACAGACGAACTATTTCATTACTTAAAACAACGAACCAAAACTCATTATTCTTTATGTACGAGATGTGGCACAGTTCACGATACTTACAAACACTTTATCTCTTTACCTTTGTATTCTTATCTATCGAGTGAGTTTGAGTGGTGGTTCCTTTTGACTGTTTGACCGGTCAACATGCAACAAAGATAGTGACCGTTGGATGTGAAATCTAATGGGCCAACACATTCTGTTGGTAATGATAATTTGAGTTAATGGCTAGTTGCCTAGTTTAGGTTGTCACTGGTAGTTTTGATTAGATAGAGGGATTAGGGATCCAAGACAAAATCATAAGAATATCTATGGATTGCTCATTTCATCATTTCCTTAAACTTTAATTAAGGTTTCCACTAATGACGGAGTACTACGTATTACGTACCATCTTATTGCCAATTTGCAAATGCATGATGAATTGTAAAATATTGTTATCAACTCTGAAAATATATTCACTAATCCAAAAATTAGTGAAAGAGGCAAAGAATCAAGTTGGTGTTATTGAGACATTAGAATCACAAATTGTCGTAATCGAACTATATTTGCGGTCGGCGCGTGAGTCATAGTCACAGTTATGGTCTAAGATATGGCCCCACACTCATATTCACAATGATAACGTATGCAGTCCACCACCATCTCATCTCATCTCATCTCCCAAACATCAAGTAGTTTTAACAACGTGTACTACTAAAACAATTTCTAATTGAATTACAATTGCCATCAGGGGTGGTAGTCTGATGGTGGGGAGTCTGACAAAGAATCCTCAGATTCAGCGTTCAATCCCTGGTCTCACCATTTATTCTCCATTTGTTGGAGTTTGTTATTCCTCTCGTCATGGGTGTGGAGACGTGTACAAGTCTTGGTGGAGGGATCCTTTGAAGAAGACTGTGCTTAGATTGAAGATAATGTACTTGATATATTAGCTAGATGTGCTAACAAATATTCTTGTACTACGTGTACCACCTATCGGAAAAAAAACAACGTGTACTACTAAAACAATTTCTAATTGAATTACAATTGCAATTTTCATTATTGTGTTTTCTTGTCCCTCATCAATTCCATCCTCGGTACGTCCTCATATTTCCCATCACTGTTTTTCATCACCCAATTTGGATTTTCTCGTAACAACAAACTCAAATTCAATTCCTTAGCTAAATAGACAGTTCGATGATACATCACATGTTAATGTTTTGCTCTTTACTAGACAACATTAAAATATTCAAATAAATAGAGCAGTTAGAATTATTATCTACTGCAAATGAAACAAGATAGAATTTCACCAAACCTGAGCAATTTTCATTTATTTAAATCCGAATAAGACAAAACAAAAATCATTCTAATCGGATTAAAATAATAAAATGCACTCAAGTACCGATAAATTTTATATTATACGAAATCGAACTCGCAAAACATGTCGTTAACATTTTTTATTATTAAGAAAATGAAAAACAATTCGAAGTGGAAGACATCAGCGGGACCCACTTAACATTTGCGGCCCACGCCATCCGGACAAAACAAGCCATATCCAACGCAACCGTTTCAATTCACACCAGCCACCATACCTATCTCTGATTCTCAACAATATTTACCATTTTGCCCTTCTAACAAGCTACACTCAAATTCTTTATTTATTCAACATCTCCTTCGCATCACTCTACAAAAATCACATCATTTCCCATTCCACCAGAAACCCTAGCTTAGACGTGAATTGAAGTTCTTTAAGTCTTCTAATCGAAATGGACCTCCAAAGCTCAAATTCTCAGGTAGGTTTTATCAAGTCACATGCAACGCTATTTGATTATGAGTGTTAGAAAACTAAACGCTAGCTTCATATGATTACTTGATTTTTGAAACGCAAATTCTCTGATAATTTTTTGGTGTTAAACTTCATTTATGAGTAGTTCGAGTTTGATAGATCTTGTAACAGTCATTTTAATTAACGTTACGCATTTAATACCCTAAAGTTTTCATTGATCTGCAAACTTTTGCTATTAAATGTTAGAGTTTACTTTTTGTGATTAAACTCTAGACTTTCTATGGAATGCAGGAAATGAATACAAATTTATCTCAAAATGGTGAGGCTACAGCGATTGTGGATGATAACAAGCCTCCACGGCCGCAACCTGACCATGCGGAGAAATGTCCCCGATGTGACTCGGGGAACACTAAATTCTGTTACTACAATAATTATAGTTTGTCCCAGCCGCGTTACTTTTGCAAAGGATGTAGGCGGTACTGGACTAAAGGTGGGACTTTACGCAATGTGCCGGTTGGTGGAGGGTGCAGGAAGAATAAGAGATCGGCTAAGCGTGCTTTGGACAGCCATCATCATCTATTAGTCCAAAGTCATCTGGTGGAGAACAATAGTAACAACGTGTTGTTGAGGTCTGCCTCATTTGATCCAAACAATGTTCGTAGCCTTGGGTTGGCTGATCACTCTAACTTCTCGTCCCCATTGAGGTATGATGAGGACTCGAGGACTTGTGACAACTTGTCTTTGGCTTTTGGTACATTGCAAAAGCAGTGTAACGTGCAAGTGGATCTTCAACATCATCTTGGGTTTGGATTTGATCCTCAAAACTCAATTTTAGGACATCAACCAATCCGAACCAATACAAACAATGTTGGGTTTCTAAGCAACTTCTTTGAACCACAAACAACAAGCTTTAACTACTCTCAGAACCTGTTCAACTATGGATTTGAGAATGTTGGTATTGGTGCTCAGAGACAGAGTGATCATCATACCGAGCCATTACTACTCCCTAATGAAAACCTCACCTTGAGTAACATGACGGAACATGGGTTTAATGAGATGAAACATGAGATGAATGGTGAGCTGAATAGCAGCAATAAGATGATCTGGAGGCAGGTGGAGAGTGACAACATTGGTGTAGGAGAAGGATCTTTAACAATAGAGAAGAACAACAATCTTGTTCTTGAAACTGGGAGCAACAAGTATGACTACAATGATGGGTATGAAGTGGAAGGTGGTGGGAGATCAGAGAGGTGGAACAACACAGGATTAGCATCAGCCTCATGTTGGCCTAATCTCATCAACAGTGCTTTAATTATGTAGATTAATTAAATAAGACTTTGGTTAATTCTCCATTTGTGTCTTACTGTTGGAACTTTAATATTAAGTAGTACTCCATATTTGATTAGTGTGGACTATGGTTCAGTCTGAGTCATCTGATTCCGGACTCTCTCAAATTTAGTGCTTCTGAATTGGTAACCTCAAAATTCGTACTGGGTATTCTGACAGGGATAGAAGAAGAAAAAGGCATTGAAGGAATCTTAAACATGCTGTACCTTTGCAGTGTGTGGTCTGTGCCTCTGTGGGACAGTGATTGTGTTTCAAAACATTCTTTTACCCTTTTGGTAACTTGTTTTGTCAGTTGTGGGATTCATGTTGGGATTCTCTACCATAATTGAGACTTGAGAGGAGGATTGCTGGGTGTATCTGTTGTTGCTGGTGCGCGTCTGAAGGAGATATGGCCTTCTTGCACCGGTGCTCTCCAAGGACGGGTCCCTAGAGTGCTGCTGCTGTTGCTTCCGGGGATTGATCAAATGGCAACTTGATATCGGTTTGAATCGTGTATTCACTTTCCGAAATCAGTATTTCGCCCCTTACAAAAGCCTTAGGGTTACACGAAATCTGAAGTGAGATAAGACAAACCGGCCAACACCGATCAAGGCTCTTGGATCGAATGTTGATGACGTTTGTTTAGTCTTTTGGTGTATCAATACTTGTGTATCTCAATACCTCTGTGTATCACATGTGATTACCCACTAAACTCAGTCATTCTCAATGTATACATCAGGGTCTTTGCAGTTGCCCAAAACTGCCACGTTCAGCAGTTACACGTGGGGACACGTTCATGGGGACAGGTCCCATAACTGTTCAACGGTTACACCCACTTGTTCAACAGTTACATAAACTGTTCAGCAGTTACATAAACTGTTCAGCAGTTATAAAACTGTCACACCCAGAGAATGACACGTGTCGACCCGTCAGTTGGTGCATGAGGACCCATCCCTAGATGCAAGGGACCCGTCCGTCATCCAAGCAGACTATGACACATGGGGACGCGTCCGTTGGTACATGAGGACCCTTCACAAGGGACCCGTCCTCATCCAAACAGACCTTGATTTATACATTGGTGTATGCATTAGTTCATGTATCAACCATCTATCATGTGTGGCCGCACATGATATATGATAAATACATCTAAAACACCAACAGTATCAGGACGCGATGGTTATTGAGCTTCTGAATATCACCCATGGTAAGAATGAGACCAAAATAAGATGGATGAATGACAAATATGACCGTTATTTTGATAATTATTTTCGAATTATTAAAATACCTTTGATCATGAATAATAGGATCGATAGAGTATCTGTAAATAACTTGCTTATTTATTCATAATACGATCAAGTACATTCACATTCTTAATTTATATTCGTATCATAAGGATTGGATAGACCTTAAACTCAAGATGGAGATGCACTGAGATGTCTTATATCACCAATCTATGAGGTCAGATACCGCAAAGACCAGATGGCTGACCGTCAAACCGTATTCCTTGTGCTTTAGCGCTCCTCATTTATTCATTAGTAAACATGTTTGAACTAAAATATAGGACGATTAACCAACTTTTAATTGAATCATATAAATAATAGGACAAAGAGATTATCTCTAACGATGTCAAGATTCAAACACAAATTGGATATTTGATTCTTTTTGTCCCTCGGTAAGAATTTCTCTATTTTTTTGATTGAAAAGGGCAAAAGTCTAAATGTATAACTCGAGGACTCGGAAGACTAAACGAATTTAGTCTTACTCGATCTAGTCAGAACATATAAGAAAAGATAAACTATGGACTAAATAGAGTGCTTTGTCTCGGTAAGTACAAGAATAAGCAAACAAATATGACAAAAATTTAGTGAGCACTGCATGGAAAAACCCACTTTATCCATAGACTCCCGAGATTTCACTGATAATAAATTGATGATTCTGATCAGCTTTAAAAAAGTAATCTCAATAGTGTGCGAACATAGAAGGCGTAAGTGAAGAATATTTGAACCGAGGTGAAGGTAAGAATTTCTCTATTAAGACTTGAGAGTATTGCCTTTTTGACCGCTTTACAAATAATGAGAAGACTCGTTGAACCGCTTTCATTCACACTTTGGATAAGGAAATTAATTAAACCGGTCCGCTCTGGTTCGAAACTCCGAGCAGTAGGGTTTCAAATTTTCATACCATTGCATATAAATAACAATCGCATCGCCGACTCTGTTCTCCGTCGCTTCATCTCGAATCGAGTTTCCAACTCCAAGGTTTGAGCCGCAGCTTCCCACTTCAGAATTTGTAAGCGTAAATTCGAAGCTTGCTTTCATTGCTTTGTTTTGTTATCATCCAGTTTCATTAACCGTTGTTTCAATCTCAAATTGTGAATGAATAATTTTGATACATGCTGAGTTATTTGATGTATGCTTGCTGAGTTAGTTTATCATCTCGAAATTAAGGAATGGAAAATTGATGTATGCTTTTGTGTGGGTGAGTCAAAATTGCAGATATTGGTTTGCCAGTTGCGAATTGGTTTTATGAGGTCTATTTGAAATATAATTATGGTAAAGAATGCGGTGGTTTAGGTGTAAATTTTCACATTTCAATAAATGCAATGCTTTGATGTAGTAAAAAGTATTTTAAGATGCTATTTTATTAGATTGTATGCATTTTTGTATTTTTCCATGTTTCCATTATGTAAACCAGATATGAATGTATTGAAATTGATACTTGTTTCTTGTGCTCAATAACATTGTTTCTAAACCGCAATGCCCCTAGCCGAATGCAAGTATTACCATGTTGCGTACACGCTAATATAAATTTGGAGATTCAGATTTTTTTGAATTGCAGTATGTAATGGTCAAATTATTTTGTTGCTGCTATGCATTCAAATATTTATCGGGTTCTTAGCTCTTTTTTTAACTAATGACATGAAGGAAGAAACTAAATTATTGGAGTGTTTCTTATGTATATGTGGTAATCTTAATGGCTGGCGGCTTTGTTCACGTTTTTTGTATATGCTTTGTGTGTAGACATTGGTTTTTGATTTAGTTTTTATTGTTGGTTTCATTCAGGTAATTATGGAAACTACGGAACCTCAAACCATGGAGGTTGAAGCAGCAGCACCTGCTGTGGCTTTGCCAACGAAGCCCAATTTTGAGCCTTTGAAGGCCCATGAAATGTCTGATGGTCGCGTTCAGTTCAGAAGGGTCACTGTTCCCCAGCATCGTTACTCACCTCTCAAGAAGGCCTGGATGGACATATACACTCCAGTTTATGATCAAATGAAGATTGATATCCGTATGAATCTTAAAGCTCGCAAGGTTGAATTGAAGACCAGAGCAGATACTCCAGATATCACCAACCTTCAAAGATGTGCTGATTTCGTTTATGCTTTCATGTTGGGCTTTGACGTAGTTGACGCAATTGCACTTTTGCGTATGGATGAACTATATGTGGAATCCTTTGAGATCAAAGATGTTAAGACCCTTAAAGGTGAGCATCTTTCTCGAGCTATTGGAAGACTCTCTGGTAAAGGTGGTAAAACAAAGTTTGCGATTGAGAACTCCACCAGAACAAGGATAGTAATAGCAGATACCAAGATTCACATACTAGGATCCTTTGCAAACATTAAGGTTGCACGAGACTCACTTTGTAGTCTCATTCTGGGATCTCCCGCTCCAAAGGTATACTCCAAGCTAAGAGCAGTGACTGCCAGACTGGCAGAAAGATTCTAATCAAATCACCATCCTTCGAAAATCCTAGATTTTCTTGTGTAAGTGTGCACTAGTGACTTAAGAGACAAATTTATATAAGATTCCTAGTTACAGTCGTCCGATGGAACATTATTGTCCCAAGCAAATGTTTTGAGAATGATATTTTGCAGTTTTGACTGAAATTAGCCTTCAAAGTATCTTACTCAGGTGATTCTTTGTCTAATGTGTTCCCAACAATCATTCAGTTCCTCTTGTTTATAAAAGTTTTAATAGTTGAGTAGACTTTTAAAGAAAAAAATTCTGTGATTAATAGACATTGAATAAAACTTTGAACACATTTTATTGTTAACAGAAGATCATTTTGTGTGTGTTGGGCATGGTTTGTTAAACGAGTACTATCCAAAAAGCTGGACTATCCTGCTGAGGGTCTGGTCTACTCCGTGTTTCTATTGTTGGCAGCTGCTGGACTATTTGACAAGTTTCTAAGGCTCTTTGCCTCAATTTTAAAATATGTTGATCCCACCTCGGAAAAGATTCAAAATGCAATCTCAATGCCAACCAGGTTCATATTGATTAAAAACAGGAAATGCGCATACATTAAGATTCAGATTGGAACGAGTCTAGGTTGAACAAGTGACAAGTTCACAACAGCAACATGCTGCAATAAAACTACCAGGATCCTTCAGCACCAGCAGTTGGGTTTCGGAATGCAGATAGTCCCCAGTTTGTTTTCAGCGAGTAGGGCGGATAAACTGTGGCACCTTCCTCTGTGATCTTTGCAATCTGCAAGTATATAATACAGACTTGAGAACTTGAATATAATAATTTATGGCTGGAGAATGACAACTAATTAATTTCCATAATCATCTAGCTCAAAAGTTTGGAACAGATGTTATACATACCTGGATCTTGTTTATGGCAGATCGATCGCGATAAATCAGCACTCGCATACATTCCTCCAACAACTTAACTGCTTCTTCAAAGGTCAAGTCCTCCTTCCATTTGGCACGTAAAATTGGTCGTGCAAGATGATTACCAAAACCTGTGGCAACATGGTTGTCCTCGAAATGGACACCGATCATGTTAACCTGAAGGATTCAACCGGACAATGAGCAAATTAACTATTGTGGAGAAAATACCATTTAAATAAGTTTAAACGAGGAGCATTAAGAACTTACAGTGCCAAGATAAGTCTGGCCATTCTTTATTCCTCCAATAACTAGTGAGTTCCACAGTGGATCAAACTTGTTACGTCGGTTATACATGATTCTAGTCAGATAATTATGCACCTCTTTGGGGCCCAAAGAATTGTTGTCGTCCCACATGTTGTCATTTAGGCTGCGAGAAAACAATATAATGAGCCGTTACAACCAATCAAAACACACTGTATGCTTAGAAAATTGTTGGAGGTACTGACATAAGGTCATCAAGATAGCGCATGATTTCTTGGAAGTCACTTATTTCTCCACCAGCTCCAAGGATAGAGTGCTTTCCAATTGGCTTGATTCTCTCCAGACTCTTGTAGCGCAATGTGGAACCATATGACCCTGCATCCATTATGTATCGTAAACATAAAATAACCAAAACGATAATAATTACAAATGCTCACTTGAACAACCAAATTCAGAAAAGTATTCACTAGAGTACTTAATCAGCAATGCAAAACTATAGACTAAAGCTACAAAACAAACTAAAAAATGCGCCAAATCAAAGTTTTAATTAATTCACGTAAAGAGAAAAAAAACATTCAAACCATTCACTCGAGCCGCATTTTTCTATATCTGACCTCTCAGAATAAAGTAACAAAGGACTAAATTGAATGGAAACATATATCAAACACCGTACCAAATTTAAAAGAGAAACAACGCACATTCAGTGCAAACATACCTCCAGTATCAGAAGCAACGAGCACACCATCCTTGTACTTTACCCCAATCACAGAGGTTCCAGTAACATATGGATACCTGCAAACCACCCAAAAACCTTCATTTAACCCCCCACACGAAAACCCTCAACACTCACACCCTAATAATTCTCAAATTCCACCACACCCGAATTCTTTAAAAATAATAAAAATCAAAACTTTGAACAGAAAAACCACATAACCCCTCTACAGATCTGAATAAAATCGAATTTAAAAAACCCTAATTAAACATACTGAGTGTGCTCCAAGCAGCAGGTTCACAGTTGAACAACGAATTGGCATCCTTCATCATCTGCATAATCAAATCAAGCATCAAAGACAAATCCAATTACATCAAAAATAACATAAATTTATAAACTTTAAATGAAATCAAAGATGTTGGACGAGAGACGAACGCTTACATTCACTGGTGATTGTGAATTACGATCTCCACTTTCGAGAATGAGACTTCGCGAGAGCTGCCCTTCCTACAAGAAACGTTGCGGGTCGGCGGGTCGGCTCTGAATTCTTTCTGGGCTCATGTGGCCTTTTAATAAATGGGCTTTGATTTTGAAACCCTACTAATCCGGAAAGTAATATTAAATAAATTGATTTGAATAATTTGATTTGTTAAATTTGTAAAAAAAGCGAGACAGTTGAAATATGACAATTATTCAGAATTTAAATCTCAACAATTGTGTTATTATTAATCAGCAATTAAGATTGTGTCTCAACGGTTAAATTCTAGAGAGACATTTATTTTTTTTGAAATAGAGAGACATCATCTCAACCGTTAATTTGATTGATCTGGCGATTGAGAATAAAATTGGTTTTTAATTTAATTGGACGGTTGGATTTACAAAATACAGGGGTGGTTGAGAGTGACAGTTATTAATATCAACCGTTAGATTAATAGAAATCAACGAACGATATAATATCCCTCCGTCTCACAAAAAATTGATGGTCTTCCTAGAACCTTATCCGTGTCTCAACTATTTAGAAAAAAGAAATTTGTCGTCGTTAATCTTTCCTATAAGTACTTACAATACTTATTCAAACGCTGTCGTTCTAATTAGCTGGACGGACGCTCGACGGTTAGTAAAGTGGATTGTATAAAAACCACAACGTCCGGAAAATAATTGACGTCACGAGCCACGTCATCCTTGCTTTCGTTTCTCGTCTCGTCTGACCCAACGCGCATATCTTTCATTGCATTCCACCGCAGCGAACCTCGCGTAGTTGATTTAAGTCGGCGGCGTTTTTTTGGCCGCGTTCGGACGGTCGTTTAAATCGTCGTAAAGTGTTATTCAATTAAGTATCGATTTTTCTGCTTCTTGATTTCCGTTATTGCGTTTTGATATGAGTTTTGATGCATGTGTGGTTGATTGATTACGAGTGTGTTTGTTGAATTAGGTGGAGTGTGATCATATTCATTTACTGTGGAAGCTTTTGAGACGCGGATTGGAGGATTGGATTGGAGTTTGAAGGTTTTGGTGGAGGTTGGGGCATTTGAGTTATGGAAGAGGCTTCCCTAGATGCTTGTTTGGTAATTATATGTTGTTACGTTTTTTCAGGGATCTGAATTTTCATGTTTTGCTTCACTGGACTTGATAATACTCCGTATTTATGTGATGAATTGCTCGCATTGTGCTTATTTGGTCTGATGTTAGTGTGCATGTTGTGCTTGAAATATTTAGGGTTGAATCCATGTATTTGAACAGTGTGTTATAGTGCTGTTGTTGGAGGTTGTATTGAATGTTCCATTCTTAGGTGTCTGCATGCCGAGATGCTGATTTGGTGCTTAGCATTGACTTTCATGTAGCTAAATATCACAATGATGAAAGCACTAGACTTTCAAATTGGCGGCTGGCTCAAAATGCTGGACATTAGAAAAGTTTTATTTATTTGTCCATGATTTTGTTAGCATGTCGATCAATGTCGAGCCCCCTAAACATAATAATTACTCCTCCAGGTCTCTGTTATCCTTTGAAGGCAAATTACATACCTAATGACCATATATGCGAATTGTAACACTGTTTTAATTGATTCTTGTTGGTTTCATTTCGTGCAGAATAAATTGTCTTCTTTTCGAATAATAGAGCTTAAAGATGTTCTCTCTCATATTGGACTATCTAAGCAGGGAAGAAGCAGGTTTCACTGTGCCTTATACTATTTAGTATTTACTACTGGTTTCTTGCTTTCTATGGTCATGATTGTTTTATTTTTTATTATAGAACATAAAGTTGATTCTTTAAGAATAATTTTGATCGAGATTCAGACGATGATCAGGCCTCGCTAGACGATCAATTAGGTTTCATTCAGCTAAATCAAGAATCCTAATCCAAGTCAATATTTTCTTGAAAAATAAACTTAGTATTTGTTTGTAAAATTTGCCTGTAACTTAACATTTTTTGAAAAGTCCAGGTTTGATACTTGTTTTGTGTTGCTAATTTGTATTTTAGCTTTGTT
>QZGG01003628.1:0-21841 GCA_006409495.1 Sedum album | reverse complement strand
TATGTTCAGCCCATTTGTTCGCTCATTTTTTGGTAATGAGGCAAAGCATCTCGTCCACACTACGCTTACATTATTTTATTTTTGTGTTCAAGGTCTCCATTCGTTTGTCGATTGGGATTAAGTCCTCTATTATGTACCTTCCGAGTCTTTGTACTCTTCTTATAAAAAAATGCGTTCATGATTATAACTCAGTATTAACAATTACAAATGACAGATGTTACAATTTGTCATATCCATTCATTTATTAAGTGACTATGAACATATTAATTACATTATTTATTTTATCACTATATTCATTAATGTGATAACTAATACTAATTTGACAAATAAATAAATAAAAATGAGGAAGATCAATAGCTAGTAAAACATCAAACTACTAAAATTTCAAATAGGTTATCATGTTATGTATTATGTTCAGCTACCTTGTTTAAAGTTTCAAATAGGTTATCACAAAAGTTTCAAAAAAAATCACCTAAATCCATAAAAATATAAAAGATAAAAGCATACTAATTAAGTGAACAAAATAGAAAAAATAAATACTTAGATTAAAAAAATTGATACAACATTAGTGGCTAAAATAAGTTCGGTGTGCATAATTGTTCAATGCGCACATATACCTCAAAATTCTCACAGGCGAGAATTACATTAATTTTTTAAAAACATACTTATTTGGACCAACACATCCTCATCCCAACGGGTAACCTTATCATATTCCATCACCGACTTCATAACCTCCACCTTCGATATGGGCAGAAGTACTAACTACACATTTAATCCTAGGGGTAGAATGCAGAACCGTGATTAGTTATGTACCTCACGAGGTCTAGGAACTGTTAGAAACATAAACTAAGTTTGCAGGTCAAGTACCTCAGAAATAAAATGCAGTGGAAATACGTCTAAAGATTACTTTTATTAATCAATAGACTGTACAAATACCTACAATATTCGTACACAGTAACAATAATGCAAACTATTACTCGAAGTTGCCTAGCTTGATGATCCCGGATCAACAACCACAACTTCACAGACAAGTCCCTCCGATTCCAAATCGTCGACTCCGTCTATCTTCCGGTGAGCTTTCCTTAGCAAATCAGCACCTCAATGCCTAGTGAGTAAAATCTGATTTCTTGCTCTCAAAGCTCTCTAGAATTCGCATGATCTTCACCGATGTGTGAATGACCCTTTATATAGGAGGGTAACAACCATATCTAAACCTTCCAAATCTGATCTTATCCTCGATTCACAAATATTCCAACAATATTTTAACTCGGTCAAGATATTAAAGATATTCGACCACCACAACAACTTTCCTTAAGTTGTCCTAGATTTTCGCAGCTTCATACTAGATTCCCGCAGCTGCTCAGTTGATTTGGTTTCGTTCAAGTCCTTCCGTGTCTGACACAGGTTCTTGTCCCTCTTTGGTATCTGCCAGGTACATGTACTTGCACACTCAACTCAGGTATCAGTCGAGTGTTGTCATCATCAAAACCCACTAGGGTACATGTTCCAACAATTTCCCCCTTTTTGATGATGACAAACACCCAGGCAACAAGAATCATAAACATGCACATTTTACCTCATATGCATACTCATCTACCCAAAGAATCAATATGGAAACAATTCCCCCTAAGCCCCTGCACGGACTTTCAACAAGTATCAGGTACAGATACCTGACTTGATTCCCCCTGGATAGATACCCTGCTCACTCATTTCCCCCTTTTGGCATCATCAAACAAGGGTTAGGCAGATATGACATATTAACCATAGATAATGTAGATCATATCAGCCATCATGCAATAAAAATGAAGCACAAAACACATACTTCAAAATTAATCGCAAAAAGTCAAGAGTGCATGGAAGGGTAACATAACATAGTTTTCAAAACAACAAAAGGATTTTGCTGGTAGGGAGACAAGAAAGGGGTGAGACTATGGTGGCATAGGGTATCGGCATTCACCTGTTCATGTTCTGGACTCTGATCCAGATACTAGGTTCTCAACTCTAAGTTCTGCCGTGTCATCCCCTTATCCAACTTCAGGATCTCATCATCGATCTTCTGAAGTCTCTGCTCAACACCATCCTTTTCTTCATCATGAGGTTCCTGAACCTCTGATCCTCAACCCTGACCTCCTCGTTTTACCTCTTCCTCTTTGAGAGACAGGAGCGTGAAGGCTGACTTTCTTTAGGCCAGACTTCCCTTAGTCGCCTTCCTTTTTGTCGGATCTGTGGTTTCGAGGATCATGACCCTGTCATTACCCTCCAAGGCTTCATCTTTTACGAATTCACCTCCACTATTCCACCGCTAGCCACCAACTTGTGACGTAACCATCATTCCCATCCCTTCCAGCTCCTCCAGAGCTTTTTGAATGAGGGCTTTGAAGCGTCCACTACCTTGGCGCTTCCGTCAGGGCTTGGTTCCTCTCCTGAACCTTCCTGGTTGTAGGGTTCTCCTCCACCTCTTTGGCAGCAGGGTTTTCCTGAACCCCTTCATCAACAGCTACCTTCTTGGCAACTTTCACCTCTAGGTTCGTTCCTGAACCTCCTGCAACCACTGGCGTGTCCGCATCCTGGGTGCCTTCGATAGTCAGTCCCTTGACCGTCAGCTGGTCTGCAATATCTTTCCCTTAATTTGTTGCTTCAAATCCACTTTCTGCGATCTGAATAAGAACCTGACACGTACTAGTCTGAAATGCGCATATACCTCAGCATCTTGCTCGAGTACCTGAATCTGGTCTCTGACCTGAACATGTGAATACCATACCCGTACCTTACCATAGTCTCCTCAAGGGACGTTGTGATGGATCGGCTTAACCAAAAGGGTTCATATATAAATAAAAGCATCACAACTCAAATCACTCAAAAATCGTACATGATTTACCCTGATTTGTTTCACTCGTGTGTGGCTAAGGTGGCTGGGTACACTTCCTTCATGTGGTTATCTAGGTTCAAGATCCGGAAGGTACATAAGCTTTAGAAAGAAAATTCAATCCAAGCCCAACATGACAATTTCACAATTAATGATGAAGTAAGGCACGTAATCAAACTATCACACTTTGACATCAATGATATACACATACCTCAGTTAACATGCATAACTACCCTACCCTATTCTAACCAATCATCGGAGTTAAAGTCAGGGGTACCTCACTAGGTAGATATCATGCCAAGCGCCATCCTGAACTTCTCGAAGGTCTCTCTGCTCAGGGCCTTGGTGAAAATGTCTGCCACTTGATCTTCAGTCCTACAAGACTCCATACACACAAGGTTCTTTTCAACACAATCCCTAATAAAGTGATGTTTAATCTCTATGTGTTTCATCCTACTATGATGCACAGGGTTTTTAGCTACACATATAGCACTCGTATTATCACAATAAATAGGAATTTGATCAAAGAAAATACTGAAGTCACTTAGCTGGTTCCTCAACCAGAGGAGTTGTGCGCAGCAGGCCCCCGCAGCAACGTACTCGGCCTCCGTAGAAGACAAGGCTACAGTGTTCTGCTTCTTTGACCCCTTAGGAGACTAAGGAGAACCCAAAGTTCTGTGCCACCCCTGATGTCGACTTCCTATCTGCCCTATCACCAGCATAGTCAGCGTCTCTGTATCCCTCCAGAGTCAGGGACTTGTACCTCGCATACCACAGAACCAGTTTTGGTGCCTGGCACAAACACAAACACTATACATAATATCAGGTCGACTTGCAATTAAATAAAGCAATGAACCTATCATTCCGCGATGCATTTGTCCTTGGCGAGTTCTCGTCCCTCGTCAGTGAGCTACTAGTCGATGAGGGAGTTGCAGAGGGCTTTGATTGATCAAGACCGTACTTTTTGACCACCTCGGTCAGGTACCTCTCCTGATGTATCTGAGTCCCATGCTCTTCCTGCTTGATCTGAAGCCCTAGGAAATAGGTCAGCTCCCCGACCATGCTCATCTCGAACTCACTCTCCATCAGGTTCGTGAACTTCTTCACCAACTCGTCGCTTGTCGACCCGAACACAATGTCATCAACATAGACCTGCACCACCAAGAGATGCTTCTTCGTCCTTAGAAGAAACAACGTCTTATCCACGGCTCCTCGCTCATATCCATGAGCTATGAGAAATTCTGATAATCTCTCGTACCATGCTCTAGGTGCCTGCTTTAATCCATAAAGCGCCTTGTCCAGGACATAAACATGATCTGGTCGCTCAGGGTCTTCGAACCCTGGAGTCTGCCGTACATAAACCTCCTCCTTGAGGTTCCCGTTCAAGAACGCCGTCTTCACGTCCATTTGGTGGAGCTTGAATCCATGTTGAACTGAGTATGCAATGAGCAATCTGATGGCCTCCAATCTAGCCACCGGTGCGAAGGTTTCGTCGTAATCGATCCCTTCCTGTTGATTGTACCCTTGTACAACCAACCGAGCTTTGTTCCGAACAACAGCTCCCTTCTCATCACGCTTGTTCCTGAAGACCCATCGGGTGCCAATCACCTTCCTGTCTTTTGGTCTCGGTACAAGTCTCCATACCTTGTTCCTCTCGAACTGATGCAACTCCTCTTGCATCGCCTGCACCCAGTCTGGGTCCTTGAGTGCATCCTCGACCCTCTTGGGCTCCATCAGGGACACGAACGCAGTCTGTACTCGTTCACCCTGAAACGCAGCATAACAATAGAAATCATTAAGTCTAGAATTAGGATGACTAACCCTAGCACTCCTCCTGAGTGGAACCACATCTCCTATGGTTTCCTCTTCTGGAACATGATCACCATCGTTGTCCTCAGTAACCTGATCCTGTTCAGGTTCCTGATCCTGATCCCCATGCTGTTCATCCTGCACCTCTACCTCGGTCGGATCTACTTCAGCAACCTCTGGATCTGGATCATGATCAGCTTCCCTCTGATCCCCATCAGCACCTCCTTGTGCTGGAACGAAGTATCTTTCCAAGCTGTCTGCTCCCGGTCGAGCTAGCACAAAGACTTCCTCCGTAGGTTCCTGTCCTACATGAACCTCCTCAGGTTTCCCTGGCATGACGTTCTCGTCAAAGACCACGTGCACACTTTCCTCGACTGTCTTAGTCCGCTTGTTGTACACCTTGTAGGCTTTGCTGTGAGTGGAGTATCCTACAAACACCCCTTCGTCACTCCTCGGATCCAACTTCCCAGTTGATCCTTCCCATTGTTGTGAACGAAACACCTGCACCCAAATACCCGTAAATGGGAAATGTTAGGTTTCCGTCCCCTCACCAACTCATATGGTGTCTTGTTCAGAAGTGGCCTCAGATAAGCTCTGTTCAACACATGACATGCTGCGTTCATTGCTTCTCCCCAAAATCTCTTTGGCAGTCCGCTCTCGAACAACATTGTCCTGGTCATGTCTTCCAGGGTCCTGTTCTTCCTTTCGACCACCCCATTCTGCTGTGGAGTCCTTGGCGCTGAGAAGTTGTGCTGAACACCGTGCTTCTTACACCAACTGTCAAACTGTGCATTGTCAAACTCTGTCCCATGATCAGTTCTAATGCTTCTCAGTCCCTGACCGGTCATTGTCTGAACCATCTCTGCCCAGGTCTCGAAGTCATCGAATACCTCTATCTTAGAAGGCAGAAATATTGTCCACGTGAACCTCGAGTAGTCATCGACCAATACAAAGACATACTTATTCCCACCAATCGTCTGTGTCCTCATCGGTCCGCACAAGTCCATGTGTACCAACTCCAGTAGACGACTGGTGCTTACGACATTCTTTGTCTGAAATGAAGTCCTGGTCTGTTTGCCTCTGGTGCCTGCACACATACCTTACCTGGTTCGTGATCCACCTCTGCAATCTGCGGACAAGTTCCAACCTCTGGAGCTTTCTCATCAGCCTCAGATTTACATGACCTAGACATCTGTGCCATAGCTCAGAGTCATTTGCCCTCGATGTTTTAAGACACTTGACATAGCAGCCATTAGTAGTAAAGGTAACCTTGTTTCTACCATTTTGACACAGTTGAGAAACACTTAATAGGTGAAACTTTAAATTATGAACAAGGCTCACATTGTCAACACTGATTTTATCATTCAAATTAACCTTACCTGTCCTGAAGACTTTCCCTGTACCTTTATCTCCAAAGGTGATCGAGCCTCCTGAACAGTGTCGCAGTGAAGAGAAGTGGTCCATTCTCCCGGTCACATGTCCCGAGCATCCGCTGTCCATGTACCAGGGTCCTGACTCCCTCTTCACCTGCACGCAAAGCATTAGTTCTTACGAACCCACATTAGCTTGGGTTTAGAACTCAATGATAAATAAGTAAGGTGCTTTGAAACATGAAAATCATCAGTAGCTTTGATAGACTGATTCTGTCTGGTACTAGTCCCCCGCTTGGGACTACTAAGTTCCTGAACCTGTCCAGTACTTGTCCCCACCTTGGAACTACTTGGTCTGTGAAACTTATTCTCACATGCTTTTCTGGCAGCAAACCTTCTCCATAGATGACCCTCTTGTCCACAATGGAAGCAGACTTCTTGTCCTTGAAGTCTGTTTTGCTGAAGTCAGCAAACTTCTTCATTTGCTTGTTGAAGTTTATCCTAGCTGGTTTCTGACTTTGAGCACTCTTTGCGTAGATATGGTATCCTTTACCATAAGTTTTGGCCTCGTCATGAAGATCCACCTTGACACGTGGTGTGCTCTTAGGTTCACCAGCTCTGTGGTCCCTCTTTAGTATGGTCACCTCACCATAACCCAGACCTGGCTCGATTTCTTTGTTCCCAGAACATCAATCTTTGCCTTGGGTTCATGTACCTGTGATTTAGAAACAGTTCCCTGCTTCTGGACCAGCTCCTCCTCAGGTTCTTGACCCCCTTGCGACTCCCCGAGTCACTGTCAGATTCTGAGTCACCCCAAGCAGCCATCAGTGCCTCTTCTTCTTTCCCTTGATTCTCATTCTCCTTGTCTCTCTTCTTCTTTTTGCAGTCTCTAGAAAAGTGACCTTTGAGTCCACAATAGTAACACTCATCATTCTTTCCTGCAGTTCTTCTTGAAAAGGACTTCTTGGAGTTAAGCTTCTGCTTTGCAAACTTCAGTGCCTTGGACAAGAGTACCACGTCCTCATCTGATTCATCATCTTCTTCTTTGTCCTCAGGCTCCTTCTCCTTGTCCTTGGTTGCCTTGTCCTTTCCTTTGGACTTCTTGAACTTTCCTTTGTCACTGACCAGTGCGACCTGCTTAGGTCCCTTCTGGAGTCACGTCCCTCCAGCTTGCATTTCTCTATCAGCATAGTGCTCTCCAGCTTAGAGACCAGCTCTTCCAGGTGATCTTCTTTGTCTCCGAAAGGGCACTCTGAGTCCTTGATATGTCATCCCACTCAGGGCTTAGTCCTTGTAAGAAGTGATGAGTCACCTCCCACCTTTCGAACTCCTTTCCCAGTCTTGAAAGAGTGGACAAGCTTCCTTGAAACCTTGAGTGATAGTCATACAATGACTCACCCCTGATCTGACGAAGACTGTTGTACTTCATCTGCTCTGTGAGGATCCTGTTCCTCCTGACATCCCTAGAACCATCATAGGTTCTCTTCAGAGCTTCCCAGACCTCTGCTGGGTCCTTGTATATCAAGACCTTCTCAAGATCTCCTGGATCAAGAGCTGCATGCAGAACCTTCATAGCTTGAGCATTCTTCTGGAGCTTCTTGTAGTCCTGTGTGGTGTAGAAAGCCCTAGGTTTTTCTTTGGTTTCATCCTCATCGTCCATGATGAGCTGCCTGCCCTGCTCAATGATCTGCCAGACCTCTCCATCCAGCGCGAGGACATGTTCCTCGAACCTTATAGCCCAAGAGTCATACTCTCCTGCCTTCAACTTGGGAGGTGTAGCAAAAGTGTCTCCACCTGACATACCTGCAATTCTAATCAAATCTAGAGCAACAGGGCTCTGATACCAATTGTTAGGACCGTGATTAGTTATGTACCTCATGAGGTCTAGGAACTGTTAGGGACCTAAATCAAGTTTGCAGGTTCAAGTACCTCAAAAATAAAACGCAGCGGAAATACGTCCAAAGTTACTTTTATCAATCAATATACTGTACAACTACCTACAATATTCGTACACAGTAACAGTAATGCAAACTATTACTCAAAGTTACAGTCCCCACTCATGTCCTTTGACGAGAACGAAGCATCTGGGACGGTCATCACCAACCTTCTTCCTAGATATGCGTCGCTCTGAAAAATTGTGACTCTCAATTTCATGATCATCTCTTCTATCATGCATTCCTTCCTCTCGTGCACTTCGACATTCCTACCACCCCACAACACCCACACTCCCATCATGAACTTCTTAATGTCCTCCCTCTCAACCTTTTTCAATTTGTGAAATATCTAGTGGGGATATTACTCCTTCAGAATGCTCGTACCCTATTCCCATCACACTGCTCCACATAATATGGCTTATTTGATTCCGCTTGCTGCATTATGAGCTTGCAGGCTGACTTTATTGAAACCCCCTAAATCCCCCAGCTTCCACTCAGGTATCGCAACCCCATCCCAATCTCCCACCCCTGCAGCCATCCGACTTTTTACTTTACATATCCTCTTCAGGCATGTAAAGGCTTGGAACTCAGCCCTGCAGCTAAGAACCTACCATTATTGAAGTATCGCCCATTCAGAAGACTGCTCAGTAGTAAATTAGACTACGAAACTAGATGCCAGGCCTTAATTCTTAACAAAAAAGGCATCGTTCAAAACCATAAGGTCTCAAAACCCCATACCTCCCATCTCCTTCTTTTAATCAACCTCTCCTTGAGTGAACCGTAATCCATTAATCATTTACCTACACTTTTGTTTAGAACATCATCACAATACTTAAGAACACACTGGACAAGATTTATCAAACCTTGGAACGAAGTAGATTACTCACGATAAATGCAGAATGTGTTTGTTTCTTTCATATATATAATCAAGTT
Source organism: Sedum album (assembly GCA_006409495.1). Classification (NCBI taxonomy): domain Eukaryota; kingdom Viridiplantae; phylum Streptophyta; class Magnoliopsida; order Saxifragales; family Crassulaceae; genus Sedum; species Sedum album. The sequence continues at coordinate 12,929 of QZGG01003628.1, read as the reverse complement.
TACAATTGAAAACAATTGATTACAAACATGCACTAGAGTAACAAGGAATCGAAACTCCTTTTTTCTTCTTTCTTCTCTAACTTAATCACTCTGACCCGTTTCTTATCCAAATCTGATCCGTGAATCAGAATTCTCCCAAAATCAAATATGTCTTTAGGTTTTTGTTTCAAGAGCTTATATATGACCTTTAGAATTCTCCCCGGATTGGCCGTGTAAGATGTATCCACCCCGGGTCTCCCTTACTCTGCAATTCTATCTCATTTAGGTTGGATTGGTCGGGTCCATTTGGTTTACATGGCTTACACGGTCACATAAATTGGCAGCAGCTTCTGCCTCTTTTGGTTTCGTCATTTGTCCCGGCCAACCTAGTCTCAGTTTGCCTCATACTATTGTGCTTCTTTCTTTAGCTAGGGTTGCCCATGTTTAATTACTTTGCACTTTCGATATTTTATCTTGATTTTCGCTCTTTTTCAACAAAGTTACCAAAATTCTTTGGTTCTTTAGTTTAAACTTGAAACGAGCCACTAAATCATAAAAGAGCAACGTGGATTCGAGATATATGAACAAATTACGTAAGAAATTACATACTTAGTGTGTAAATTTATTGACTCAATACTATCCTAAGTATCAAAACTGCGTAGCTTTGTTTTAGGAGATAACAGACTTGATTAAGTTTGTGTTATTATTTGGCAATTCCAACAAAATCTCTCCGTCTTCTACATGCATCCAGGAAGTTGTAACGTCATTAAGGGGAAGTGGGGGAGTTTTTTTCTCCATTCGGTTGGCTTGGATCACTATAAAAGGAGGGTCGCTCCCTCTTCGAAGATCATCCGAAATCACATAGCATTCCTCTTCTCTCGTGAGTCCTAGTAGTAGTAGTTTTACTAGTGATAGTCGAAGGCATTGTCCAATTCAGTTGATCGCTGCAATCAGCCTTGAAGTTCCAGTTGTATCGTGGGAAGCCTATTGTTCAACCACACCCTGCATGTAAGGGAGGCAATACAATTTTCAGGAAATTGCCGAATAAGCTTCAACTATAGTTTTATATCATTGCTCAATTTCCTTACTATTTTATTTTGTTTTATACTTTATTTAAATATTCAGATCTTGTTTACTATACATTGATTCGAACAATTGGCTCGATAGGCACTAAAGAATGGGTTGACTTGGGTGTTTTGCCATCACGTTTTTAATCGGCACATGGTTTTGGGAAGAATAATGTTGGTTGTTAATGTGTAAAGGAAGCTAGTCTAATAGAGACACGTTTAAAATATAACCTAACCCATAACTAACATCATTTCTCATTTGAGCCATCAACTATTACAATTTTAAAAGAGATACTAAAATAACATATTATAAAAAAATTTCTATAACACTCCATATTACCTTATATTTTAGGGTTAATTGCAGAAAATCACTATCATGATACCTCGTTTTATAGAAAAACCATCAAAAAATAGCTAATAGCTTCGTTATCAAAAAACCACAATCTCACAATTTCATTAAAATTATCCTTAGAAGCGTGTGCGCGTGGTTTATTAAATATTATTTTATTAATTGAATTATCTAGTTTTATTTTATGTTAATCGTAGAAAATCTCTATTATTATACCAGTTTTGCAGAAAACCATCATTTTAATAATTAATTACAAATTTACCGTCAACCGTCCTATTCGTAATTGATCAGAAGCTCTCATTGCAATTTAAATCACTAATAATTGTTTACTAGTTACATAATGCTTCAATTTAATTATGAATGATGTAAATAGAGAAATACAACCGAAATTACATAATAAAACTCATGTTCAAGAGAATATTATCGTTGCACATTGACTATAGGCTGCCCAATTTGCATTATTGTAAATGTTGCAACCACTACAATCTCTGCAATCACTGTAAATAACAAAACTTTGTCTACCACAATGCGACTAAATTAATACTAATAAATCAGTTAATCAACCAAATATACTTACGATTATATAAGATTAAGATAACTATTACTTTTTTCATTTTTATTTTCACTATTTCAAAAACCTTTTGATTCTCTTGTTTAGTTGTAGCTCCATTATAATGCATCGATATTATATTTTATTTCTAACTCTCTATATTTGAAATATCAAACTTGTACTCAACATTACTCTATATTTTTAAATGGTATTTATTATAACAAAACTATTATAATGTATTAATTTCATAATTAATTCTACAAAACGAGACATTATAATGGTGGTTTTTTGTAACCGTAATAGTAAAAAAAATACACACGCGTCACATATGTGCATGTCATGCAAATTCTAATGGAGTAATGACTATGGTGGTCTTTTGATAGCGGAGCTATTGTAATACCATCATTTCGTAATTAGAAATAGTAGTTTTCTACAAAACAAGATATCATCATAGTAATTTTATATTTTTATGCAATTGTCCCTAAAATTTAAATGACTAGTATCCCAAACAACGTACAGCCAAATACATTGTGTTGAAATGACATATTCTCAGTTCGATGCAATCAAAACGACAGAGTTTTAGTAAACTCAAAATCTAAAATTCATGAACTCATTTTGCAAAATGACATAGTTTTATTCTTCAAAAACTCAATATGACGTCAGTTAATTTTGCAGCGACAGACCGCAATCCGAATTTTACACCCCCAACAACCTTATTTTCAATAAAAAAAAATTTAAAACATATAGTATAATAATAAACTTTGCTTTATGAAAAACATCGATATATAATTAGGAACATTGAACTACATCAATCAACCTCGTGATTAGCCCATGTAAATCCTATCGCAATCTCTCCATTTGTTGAATATAAAACTATAATTATAGGGGATGAGCACTACTCACAAAATATAAGAACTGATGCATCCGGGGCAACTCGAAATCAACCACTCTTAATTGTTAGACCAAGACCATGATCATCATACCACCATCCTTTCCACAATATAAAAACTATAATCGATTCAATAAAATCAGCACCAAATCGTAAAACTATTAACTATATCCGTTGAATATCATCCTTTCTCAGTACTTCAAATTTTGGGCTTTTCTCAACTCCTGCAATCAGAAATGTGCACTAGACATTTGGAAAATTAGCAATTAGGGATGTTGATCAGGTTTAAAATTTGGAGTCGGGGACTTGTATGTTTGAACTAACGACACAATTAATTCGGTAAGGTGAGCATGGTTGAATAGACGGCCCTCGCATTGAGGCTATTCTAACTTACCTATCTCACTTTTTTTATAATTATTCTCATGATTAGGATGGTAGGGATCGTAAATTTTTGTAAGACTGGAGGACATAATCTCAACCGTTGATTTATTATTTTAAGCGGTTGAATTTGTTAGTTAATTTTAGATTAAATCACATCCGTCAAATCATTAGTAATCAACGATCGAGATTGTGTTTCACCGTCTCACAAATATTTATACGTCATTCCCGAACTTTTTCCATTATTCCGAAGTTATTTAAATTAGGGATGCACATACGGTCCAGACCGGACCGAACCGGACCGAAATTTACGGTCCGGTCTGGACCGAAGGACCGTAATTTTTCAAATATGAGGACCGAGGACCGGTATACTACGGTCCGGTCTAATTACGGTCCGGTCCGGTCCGGACCTTAAATCATTAGTATTTATTCTGATTTTAAAACATATCAACTAATAAAAATCATGTAAAAGTAATACCTTAGCCGCATGTTTCAAAAAATTATTGCAAAGTTTGGTTTGACAATATATTATGACAAACACATACAAAATTAGTAGAGAATAAATATCAACAATCATATAAAGAATAAATTAGTAAAACAATTCTGCAAAACATGTCAAATAAACATATATTAAGCAAGTGCGGCTATTACAAAGAAATGGAGATAGAATATGGTTCTCTACACTTTACTCACTAAGCAAAATCAGTCATTCTATTACTGCCAAACGATCAGAATAACAAATCGAAAGAAAATATCATAATGTCAAACAAACAAAGGGATAGATCGGATGTTGTCAGTTGTCGGCAAAAAAAATTCAATCAAACGATTAAACCTAAAATAAGTAATAATTAGATTTTTATTATTTAATTAATCTTATTCGGTCTAAACCGGTCTGGACCGTAAATATTACGGTCTGGACCGGACCGGACCGTAACCCGTAATTTGTAAAATCAGAGGACCGTGGACCGACCCGTGACCGGTCCAGTCCGGACCGGACCGTAAAATTTCGGTCCGGTCCGGTCCGGGTTTACGGTCCGGTCTAGTTTTGTGCATCCCTAATTTAAATGTGTTAAACGCGTTCAAACTTCAGAATAAATAGCAAAATCTAGCAGTCATTTGCATTAATATTAATTTAGCACGTCAAATTGAATTGAGATCTGGCATAGCAACAATAATTTGTTGGGATTCAATAAAACGTGGTGTTATAAAAAGGTTTATATAATTCTACGTAGGTAATGAAAAAACAATTTCATTTTTGTACTCTCACTATTTAACTGTTGAGTGCAGAATATGGGTGTGTAGGTCAAATTAGTAGTTTTGCAATTGTCAGATTAACCTTAATTATTTGATAATTAAATTTCTCAAGAAGGACATCTAAACATATGTGAGACCGAAGAACTTGATCTCGATCATTAATTACTAATAATCAAACGGATGAGATTTTGTATTAAATGAAACTGACAAACCCAACCGCTAGGGTTTTTTGCAAACTCAACCGCTCATTTGATAAAAATCAACTTTAATCTCAACCGTCTGATTATCAAAATCAACGACTGAGATTAAGTCATTCCGTCTCACAAATATTTAATGTTTCTCTATAACTCAACCCTTAAACATCATTATGAAAACATACTTCTCTTATGTTCCGTTTGGTTGCGTGGAAAAATAGATGGAAAAGAAAATTTGATGGAAATTTAAAAGAAAATATTTGGGTGTGTTTGGTTATATCAAGGAGAATGAAAAATAACAAAAAAATAATATTAAATTTTTCTCTCAATTTTTCAAAAGAAAATTACTTTCCTTATATTTTCTTTCCATTACTTTTTTCCGCATCCAAACGGAGTGTTAAAATCTCTTCACTTTCAAACAATTTCAATTGATAGATCGAAGTCTTATATCCTGATTTGGAGTGCCGACATAGATGCAAAGTTATCATTAGATATTTAAAGCAAATTTTGGGTCCCAAAAATCTACAGAGTTTGAGGAATCTCCATTCTCCACCACCGATACGATGTTAACACGTGTAGATATCAACGGCTTGAAAAACTCACGCTCCCTCCATTAGGGACATTCTGATTAGAGAATCCAAATCTTCAACCCTTCTCATTGGAATCATCATATACACATACATCAATGATCAATCGTCTCTTTAACTCATCTATCTTCTCCAAAACTCTAGGCTTTTTGATGACGTCATCGTCAGTTTTTCTAGTGATCTGCCTCCTCCACTCGACAATCGCCATGCTAGCTGGTTCGCTAATGATGTTCTACACGCAGCAAGTGTACACCTTCAACCATGGCATAGAAGCAACGTTGAAGCTACTCGGGTCAACGCAACACGACCAACTTCTGATCAGGACGTCTGACTCCTTTTCGGGTTTGCTTTTGTTTGCGATCGGGTTGTTGTTATTCATGGTGGGGTTTGTTAAAGATGGAGAGTTTCAAAGCTTCTTTGCTAAAGGGTGTGTTGGTCTTCATGTGTCGATGGGGTTTTGGAGATTTTACTTTGAGAGGAGCGTTGAGGTTTTGAGGTGGGATTGGGCTAGGCAAAGTGTTGGTGATGTTGTTTTGGCACTTTCTTGGGTGTTTTTTCTGTTGCGTGGTTGGAAGGATAAGTATGACTAATTCTAAATGTTGCACATTAGGGACAACGTTTGTATAGTTGGGAGTTTGTTACTAGTATTTAATTGAAGAGGCAGTTGCACATGTGTATTTTTGGATTTCAACAGTTTGCACTTTTAATTTGCTTGTTTGCACATTTGCATTTTTGACTTTTTTCGCTTAAAGATAAAAATTCAAAAACATAAATTGTGAATCTTGATCCAGCGGTTTGATGGAGGGTTGCAGAGATTGCAAGATATATGTTGGGTCACAGATGATCCGATCTCTTTATCTGAAACCTTATGTCATGGCTGAAATCAAATACAAACTAATTTAAACACTGTGCTATCAATATTTGATTGAATGGCCACATCTTTCACAGATTAACTAGTTCTGCTCCGAAGCATACCTGACTACAGCAGTTAATCAAACTACAAATAGGCAGAAAGATGAACACCAAGCAAATAAGCAGATTAATCAAAGACATGTGCCTAGTTTTTTCCTCGAAATTTTGAAGGTCTTATGCTGCTGAATTTGACAAGAAAAATCATAATGCATACAAGGTTAACTGATAACGACACGAAGCATGCATGAGAGGTTTACGTCTAAATACAACTAATACTACGTAATACCTGCCTTTTCTTCTCAAGTGACTCTTCTAGTTAAACTATCTTAAATGTGCAGTTTTTCCCATTCTCTGCAAGCAGTGCCTTCTCTTTCTTCCATGCGAATAGGTTGATGCATTGCTACCCAGATCAGTTCCATCATATACCTCTGAAAACAGAATGAATAACAAATCAATAGCGAACAACAAACTAGTTAACTCATTCACCTAATTGTATCAAGCAAGAAGCCTTTCCTTATCCTCCTCAGACTTGGATATGTACTATCTGCCTCTCAGTAAAAACGTTAAGAACTATCTTCCACTATGTCAAACAAGATTAGAAGATCTAGTAAAAATATATGATTTTCCAATCAAAATGCACATGCACATATTGCTGGAAATTTTATATTTTTAAGTGTGAAGAAAATGAGTTTTGTCTCGTTTTCAAGAGTCAATTTCGGTGTCTTGTGTACATCGAATCAAATAGTTCAAGTCTTGATAAAATTTCCTGCAAGGTTTACAATAAGACTGGATATTCGAACGCCAAATTTGATCGAGTATTGAGTGAGATACCCGATGTGCAAAGTTGCATCGATAACAATTCAAAATTAAGTGCATTTGGGGAATGGATGTGAAGACCTGTTTCTTATATCTCATATAGTTGGGTAGGGAGAAGTAATCTTTCTTAGTATAGTCGGGTAAGTAGGGGTCGAATCCATAGGGAATGGTGAGAAGTAATCTTTGATCTACAACTAAAATGGGGTTTTGTGAGTAAATGACAGATTATGAAAAGAAGCGTGCGCAACACTACTGGCGCGCAACAGAATGCAAGTTATTAAAGTGTTTAACAAAAACAGAGATGAGCTCGGTTCAGACTTATCACCATGAACTCTACGTTTGTCATTGATCACTAAAGATATATGATATAATGTCCACGTAAGTTAAGGTCCGGTCAAGGCTTAATAACCTACACATACATTCCGGTCAAGGTCTGTATGATATTATTACTCGGTCTAGTCTAATTAAACACGAATCCGGTCAAGGTCACGTACCTCTGATAGTTTAACAATAGACAATAAATTCTATAATTAAGTCTGTGGGTCAAGGCTTCGCTTAACTATCTAACCTAATTATCATGTAATTAAGCTTGGAGCAATAATACTAAACATATCATGCATTACGTACAAAACCTCAAAATATATCATTCACGGATAAAAGTCCAAACCGAATACAGTAAGTTAGCTAGACATGCTGAATGTATACATCTCAAAATTTATGTTTGAACAACTAAATAACAAGAACAAATCTGACTGCGAGTAATCTGGTCTGCGCGTTGCTCTGCTTGCGCCGGCAGCTTGGGCGTCTTTCTTCTCTAAAATCGGCTCTCTTGTGATTCCCTTCATACTTTGTATTTATAGTCTTGCCTTCTAGGGTTTCTGCAATAAAATAGGCAAGAAAATATTGGAAATCATCTTTATCTTCTAAAATTTAGCTTAGGAAATATTCTCGCGCACGCTGACGTCATCGTTTTTGGTTTTGTCGCTAATTACTGACGTCGTTTGTTTTGCCTCTGCGCGACACAACTCGCGCTACGTCTCTCGCGCGCTCCTCTATTCTTCCAGTTCTTGTCATCTTGTTGTAAGATTCAGCCTTCTTGTTGTACTTTCATTCTAACTTCTCTAATAAACCTGAAATACAAAACTACACCAAAAGAGTAATCTTATACTTAAAATGTTAGAAATACATGTAATGTAAAGGACCTAAAATGGCATACAAAAGTGCCTTATCAACATCGTCACGGTTAAAACTCAGTAGTTGAGCTACTGAAGGAAGACCTTCGAAACCCATCCGGAGTGTTTTACTATTAAATTTTTGATTAGTTTCTTAATTTTATTGGAAATTCGGTTAGATTTAGATAATCTATTTTTTCAAATTTGTAGGTTTTGTTTGCTATATAAAAAAATCAAGAAAGTAGAGAAATTAGTCGATAAAGTTAAATAAAATTGGAGTTTTCCCTACTTGTTTGTAATTCGGCATGAGGGTTTGAGTTCAAACTTTATCATTCATGTTGCCCACATGTACGCTGCATCACTTGGTATCAGATTCACTTAGTCCTGCGCGATGTCGTGTTATAGATGGTCGGACCACATCTTTATCATTGATAGTCTTGAAACTATTCTTACTACAAGTTCAGGTGATCCTATTTATGATGTCTATGATGATAATGAGTGAATCGTGTCACATACCCTCACTCACCCAAAGTCGGATTGTTGTTGGTGGAACAAAAATATTATTTGTTGCCTCTACCGGTGAACCCTGCGGTGAATATCATGGATCTGCGCTGCAATATCAAAGGAAAGTTCGAGAGGAAGAAGCCTCCTATCCGCCCGCTGCATCATTTTGTTCTCGCTAATGTTGCAAAGATATTTCATGTTTGTTTGGGGATGGAGTCAGTTAAAGCTTCTCAGTGAAGTCGGCTCAAGATTCGAGGACAAATCATCTCGACCTTGGAGATGATAATGCAGAGCGAATGACAAAGTGTCATCGGGCAAATCATCTCGAAGTCTGATTGGCTCGTGTAATATCTCGTTTTGTAGAGAACAACGTCACGATCAAATCTCAGTAGCTATGCTACTGAATAAAGACCATTGAAACCCATCCGAAGTGCTTGACTATTTTATTTTGAATTTATGATAGGGGTTTTTGCCAAAAAAACACCCGCCCAATAGGTCATTTTGAACAAAACCACCCCTCCAACTTTTTTTATAAATAACCACTCGTCAATTCAAATTTCATTTAGTTTAGCCACCCCATCACTGTCCGTTACTATTTATGTTAAATTTAACTATTGACTATGTTGACCATCCCTTAATCCACAATTATAGCTAAATCAATCCTAAATAGCCCTAGTTAATTAAAGGGTTTTTAGCGAAAACTACCTTTCCAATACGTCAATTTGAAAAAACCACCCATTCAAAAAATATTTGACTTAACTACCCACAAATATCAAAATTATTTAATATGACTTTTTCAACAGGTCAACAGGTAATTATGACCGTTGACTTATAATAAAAATTAATAAAAAAAAGTTTTTTTTGCTAAAACCACCCTTCCGATACCATAATTTAATTAAAACCACCCTTCCAAAAATATTTGACTTACCATTCACAAACTATTGAATATGACTTTTTCAATAGGTTTACATCATTGACACGGTTGATTTATAATAAAAATCATAACTGGTAATTTACGTACTAATTACCAAATAATTTCATTGAGTTCGGTTGACTTACCAAATCTATAAACTAATTATTCTAATTAATTTTATTTACTCTAAAACCTAATTGATAATTTATGGACTACTCAATAAAACTAATTGAAAATCCTAAAAATAAAATTTGTCAAACTTCTTATACCTAATTGTATTTCATGAAATTCTAGGATCGAGATCGGTCGTAAAGGGCTTATGTGAAATACATATGGTAGTAAGGAGTTTGACAAATTTTGTTTTTATGATTTTCGAATTAATTTCATTGATTAATTCGTAAATTACCAATTAAGTTTTAGAGTAAACAAAATTAATTGAAAAATTACGCCGTATATATGGTAAGTCAACCGAAGTCAATGAAATTGATTTTGTGGTTATGTCAACCAAAGTCAATAAAAATAATTTTGGTAATTAGTCCATAAATTACCATTTAAGATTTTTATTAATTTTTTTTATTATAAACCTATTGAAAAGGTCATATTAAATAGTTTCATATTTGTGGGTGGTTAAGTCAAAAAAATTAAAAGGGGTTGTTTTGATTAAATTGTGTAAATTGAAGGGTGGTTTTATACAAAAAAACTCAAATTGTCATTATAAATCAACCGAAGTCAACGGTCAGAATTACCGGCTGACCTGTTGAAAAAGTCATATTAAATAGTTTTGTTATTTGTGGGTGGTTAAGTATAATTTTTTTTGAAGGGGTGGTTTTGTTCAAATTGATGTATTGGAAGGGTGGTTTTCGCTAAAAACCCTTAATTAAATAACCCTAATAACCCTAGTTAAATAAATAACCCTAATTAATCTCATAACTATATAATTATGATATGGAGAAGAGATCTAGTGAAAAGTAATTAGTATATGTAAAATGAAAACAAATCTGAACGTCCATAGTTAAAACTTTGACGGCTTTGATTACGGGGTCTAATTGCAAATGTTTCATAAAAACAACGAATGAGGGGCAAATTAGTCACACACGAATTGAAATCAAATCTCTTCCTTGAAATTAGGGATTAGATGATGATTCGTTTTTTAATTCGAAATCAAAATCCACAAAATCTAGTCACAAATCAAAATCGTCGTGAAACTTAATCAAAACCACTCAAATTACAAATTCAGAAACTTAATCCACAAAATCTACTCACAAATCAAAGTCACCCAAATTACAACAAAATAATAATACAATTTAAATAAATAAAAGGAACATGAATATTCTTCATTATTGGTGACCCTTCTATTATGTGGTTAATATGATCCATGGTATGCAAGAGCAAGATTCGTGAACCAAACACTGGTATTTCTTGAACCAATTGTATGATTCCGAAATAGATACACTATGATTCGTGAATCAAACACTGGTATTTCTTGAACCAACTGTATGATTGAGAAAAAGATACACTATGATTCATGAATCATGCCCTTTTATTTAATGAATCATACACTCTCTTAGATCTTTTAGATTTGATTATAGCCTCTTCACGAGAAGATTTAATACGCTTGGTCCGTCCCTTGTTCTTTGATACATTAGGAGTTTTTATATTAAACTCGCTAGGTTGTTGCACACTCAAAACGATCGAAGAAAATCAGATTTGGTCTCAGCATCTTTCTCACAATTGTTCAACAAGAACTCACTTTCATCTCTTTAACCCTTTCCACCATCAACGTGTTTTGAATCTCTGTTGGTCGAACAATTTTGAATCTCTTTAATCTTTAACAATTTTGTAATTCGGTGAAGAAACAACCTAGCCGTATTTGGAAATATCTATGAAACAAAATTGAATGATTGGAACTAAAAATTGAATGTCGGTTACCTTAAAATAAGGGATTGAATTTAAGTAAAATATTTGTAAATGTATTCTAATGTATGTTTCCATTATTGCCCCTTTGTGATTAAATAAATAAATTAATCAGATTATATTGTAACCAACGGATGTAATTAAATGAATGGTATAGATCTGTTTGCACTTTACAACTAAAGTATCACTTTTCATTTGATCCATTGCCTTATGATATGGGATTATTTAGTTTATCGGTCATTTTTGTTTAAGATTCATTTAAATTTAAGATTTAATTGAATAATTAATTAGTATTTCTTTAACTATATAGTTATGGTTTAGCTTATGGTTATTTAGTTCAAAGGTTAATTGAATTTTAATGATTAATAACGATGGTTTAATAATGTAAATATAATTTGGACTTATACTATTTTAGGGGTTAATTTAGTCCAAGGGTTAATTTATTTTGAGGATTATTTTAATTTAAGGGTTAATTTGATTTCAAGGGTTAATCAAATAAGTAATTAAGATTTTTAACCATATAATTATGATTTTAGTTAATTTATTTAAGGGTTAATTTAGTTTGAGGGTTAATTTATTTATTAATTTAGAATTAAGGATTAATTTAATTTTAAGGATCAATTGAAAAATTAACTATTATCTAACTATATAATTATGGTTTGAGTTAGCTTTGATTAGTGATTAATTTATTTTAAGGGTTACTTTATGTTTAAGAGTTAATTTATGTTTTAGTTAGGGATTATTTATCCATAAAATTATGAATTAATGTGCGGTCAACGAAGTCAACAGTTAAACTTAACGAAATGGTAACAAAACAGTAAAAGAGTGGTTGCACTAAATAAAAATTGAAGTGGTTATTTTGGAAAAAAGTTGGAGGGGCGGTTTTGTTCAAATTGGCTTATTGGACGGGTGGTTTTCGACAAAAAACCTTTCATATTAGATTACTTTCTTAATTTATTTTATATTAGTTTCTTTATTTTGACGAGGATAAGAAAATCTTTCATATTTAAATATTCTAATAGATTTAGATAATCTATTTTTTCAATTGGTAGGTTTTGTTTGTTATGTAAACAAAATCAAGAAAGAGAGAAATCCGTCGATCAAGTTGAATAAAGTTGGATTTTTCCCTATTTGTTTGTAAATAAACTTGAGGGTTTGGTTCAAACTTTAGCAGTCATATTGACCACACGTACGCTGCGTTAAAAGCTCTACAAAAACACCCATGCAGGGCGCATGGGGGTGCAAATCATCAGATCGATTTGGCCTTTGAGCGCCGAAACTTGTGTGCGCCCGCGTCATGCTCCACGAATGGATCACCGTTAGGTAGAGAGTTGACAACTTTTTTAGTAATTTTTCTGAGTCACTATGTGAATGTGTGACATGATAATCAACCTTAGGTTATGCAACTTACCTAAGTAACAAAACAACGTAGTACTTCCTTTCCTGATTAG
>QZGG01003627.1:0-21746 GCA_006409495.1 Sedum album | reverse complement strand
TCTACTTATACGCAAGCCTTCAGTCTGTTTGAGTTGAACTCTTTTTTCTAATTTCTCGATAACCACTCAGAGCCTAGTATAAATAGGTAAGGTGAGAGCGGATCACCTTGCCTGAGTCCTCTTGACGGCTTAATAGTATTGGTCATTTTATCGTTCACTTTGATCACATAAGTCACTGATTTAATGCATCCCATAGTTCCGCAAATCCCAGTTTTACCAACATTCTTTCGAGGAAGCCCCACTCCATTTTATTGTACGCTTTGCACATATCTAACTTTAGCGAGATAAAAGCTTTTCTATTCCCCCGTCGCGATTTTATGAAATGAGACACTTCATGAGTTAACAAAATGTTATCCGAAATAAGTCTTCCCGGGATAAAAGCACTTTGTGCTCCTGAGACTATCTGAGGTATAATTGTTTTTAATCTATTCCTGATCACCTTCGTCACTATTCGCATCAGTACATTGCAAAAGCTAATCGGCCTAAAGTATTTAATCTTCGTTGCTCCTGTTCGCTTTGGAATAAGGACTACTTTGGTAATATTCAAAGTGTCAGGGCTACTTTCTCCATCTAAAATGCTTGACACCTGCTCACGGACCTGTCGATGAACCAAAGTCCAATGCGGTTGATAAAATAGAGCCGAAAATCCATCCAAACCAGGCGCTTTTGTTGGTGCATCTGAAACACGGCTTGTTTGATTTCATCTTCTTCAACCGGGGCCATTAAAGCATCATTTATATCCTCAGTTACTCTCTGATCCACCCCTGCCAATGCACTATCCCAATCGATTGCTTCTTGGTGAATTTGTGACTTAAAATTTGCTCAAAGTATTGCTCAGCCACTAAAGCCATTCCTTCTTTTGTCTGATGTCTTACGCCATTCTCATCAATCAGTTCCTCAATGGTGTTTGTCTTTCTACGGCCAGAAGCTTTAGCATGGAAGAAAGCGGAATTGCGGTCCCCTTCGCGCAGCCATTGCACTCGGGATCGTTGCTGCCACATGACTTCTTCTCGCCACAACCATTCCTCCGGCTCCTGCATCGTGGACTTTTCATTCATGCACATTTCCTCAGTTCGACGTCTCCTTCGAATCTTGTCGATCTGAGTTTTTAAATCTTTAATCTTTGTTTGAACATGTCCAAACACCCTTTTGTTCCATGTAGTCTAGTTCTGCGCGCACCCCTTCAAAGTATCTTCCAAGGATTCAGCATTGCGCTTAGCGGTCTTCCATGCCTCATCTACCACACCCAAATACTCCGATTGAGAACTCCACATAGCCTCAAACCTAAACTGCTAATCTAAAGCTCGTGATACTTCCCCATTCAGTTGCACTATTAGCGGGTTGTGATCTGATGAATAAGTTGGGCCATATTTTACAAGCACATTCGGAAAGAGCTCTCTCCAGGAAGTCGTTGCCATCAGTCAGTCTAGCCAAACACGCACTTCCTTAATACCTTTTCGCCGATTTGAGAACGTGTAAGGGTTGCCACAATACCCGATATCTGACAACCCACACTCCAAAGACACTTCCCTAAATCTTCTCATCCTTCCTGGCTCCCTCTGCCCACCACCCAAAGATTCCTCCTTAAAAAAATTTCATTAAAATCCCCCAGAATTGTCCAAGCTTCGTTCCCTGCCCCCTTTGGCACCCTCATCAGCTCCCAACTCTCTTTTCGTTTGCTTCCTATCGGGTTTCCATAGAAAACGGTTGCTCTGAAACTTTTTTCCCCACAGATCAACATGTCTATATGCCATCTTAAAAAACTCTGAACCTGGACCTTAGTGCCTTCATGCCAAAGAACAGCCAAGCCCCCCGACAATCCTATCTGAATTACTGCAAACAATTTAAGAATCCAATTTAACTCTCAAAGAACTCCATCTTTTCACGCTCACCTTTGTTTCAATTAAAGCTAAAATACTCGGACGATAGGATCTAATAAGATCCTTCACCTCACGAACTGGAGAAGACCCTCCCAGTCCTCTGCAGTTCCAACAAACGATATACATGGTTCCCGGCGAGATCGTCTTGCGATCTCCGCTGGTAATAAGTCCCTCAAGGTTAGGTCATCCTCGCCAATAATGTTGCATTCACTCCCTTCCAATACATCTTTAATTTTTAGCATTACTCCTTTCTTTGCCTTCTTTCCAACCCCTTCTGTTGCTGATATTTTTCCAATAATGTGCTTAACCCCAATACTCCTTGCCATTGCCCCCTTCTTCTTTATTGTTGGCTGAAACTTCACTATTCCACTCCCTTTTGCGTTCTGCATAGTAGGCCCAATGATGTTTGAGCCCACTACTATCTCAAGGTCCATTTGTGGGTGGTTTGTTAAGCCCTCATTGCGAACATAGTCCAGTTGTCCCTCATCTGTTTCGCAGCCTGCAATTCCTTTTCCTTTAGCTGCTCGATTAGCCTAGTCTGACACCTTTTTGCTGCCTTTGTCTCCAGTGTGTGTGCTAATAGGTCCCAGCTGTAACCGAGGACGACATTCTACCTCTTCGGATGAGCTGTCCTCTGTCGTACGCCTTAAAATATTGTCTTCTCTGGTTTTGTCTTCTTCTACAATCCCCGGTGCCGCCATCACTGGTGATTCTGCACGTAGCCAGACTCCATATTCACTGGTGGCTTCAGTTAGCGTGCACTGAGATGTTCCGTGAGTTAGCCTACCGCACTTGTAGCAGACCTCAGGTAAGCGCTCATATTTAAAAGCTAGCCACCGTTGCTTCCCGCTTCGATCTCTCAAAAAGACTCCTGGGGTTAACGACTCCTCAATGTCTACCTCTATCTTGTATCTTACAAACTGGTGGTTGAGAATCACAATTTCTTGCTCCATCACTTTACAAACTTTTCCGGCCAGGGTCGCAAAACTCTCTGCCAGCTCTTCCTTTATAAGCTCAATGGGCAGACGGTGTATCTGCAGACAAACCAATAGCTTATTAATGTCTCCATTCCGCTCAACCCTTTCCTCCCATCTCTTCAGCAACACAACTGTTCGTAGAAAACTCCATGGGCCATCTTCTATGACCCTTTCCATCTTCTGTTGGCAGTCAAACTTGATTAGGTAGCAATCATCATCAATCTCTGAGAACTCAACCCCTGAGGGCATTGACCAGGCCCGAGTCATCATTGTTTTTAGAGTCTGAGCGGTGAAACTCCTCGATGTCAAGGGTTTTAGAATAACCGCCCACTTAAGCTCTTCCACGGCTCTCGCCCAGACTGAGTCATCTATCATAACACGAACCTTCCCTTTGAACCTCTCCGTCAACACCTCCACACTTTGAGCCATACTTGATTCGTTGTTCTTTAGTCCCTCCATACAAAAATAAGACGCTAACAAAACGCTTAACCCCAGCGGTAGACCTCAAGAAAAAAACACAGTCGCTTAAACAATTTATTTTCACAACCCAAGGAAAAACTCTCATAGGAAAAACTTAGAGAGAGGAAAAAATTTCACCTTGCTCTTGTTTGAGGCGGAATTTTGTAGAGCTGATAACATAAGATGAATTACAAAGGCTGATCATCATCGTCGGTAATTAACTACCTAATATCGATTCTCGCAAACATGCAAGTAAAGCATAAGTATACATTTAGCTCAAACAGTGACTACAGGTTTCATCTCATCTCAAGTTCTTCCTTTTTATTGAAACATACAACTTGAGAAAAATAAAGGTTTATAAAAAGGCTCAATCTTCCTCCAGAATCAGCATTGTTGCTATAAATTGCTTGATAGAGTCAACACAGTTGATAATGACTGGTTTGATTCTGAAACGAGTTACACAGTTTATTCCAAGTGGTCGAATTTGGAATTGGTCCGGAATTTTGTACAAGCTATTTCTGAAACATCTCTCTGTTTTCAGAAGTAAAAAATTATATGTTGATATTTCATATCCATTTTGTTGGAACATGTACCCCAGTGAGTTTTAATGATGACAACACTCAACTAATATCTAAGTTAAGTGTGCAGGTACATATATTAGCAGATACTGAAGAGGGACAAGAACATGTGTCGGACACAGAAGGACTTGAAAGACACGAAGTCAAAGTAATCAAGGAGCTTTAAGATGCACATTCAAGGTGTATTTAAAGCGCATGATCAGGGTGTGTTTAAGACTCATATTCAAGATGTGTTTAAGGCACAAATTCAAGGAGGATTCAAACACACAATCAATGGGAGTTTTAAACGCATAACTAAGAAGGTATTAAATGCAGTTTATGACCCAGAATTGAAGTGGTGCGATTCAAAAGAGAATTGGGCATCATCGGAGGTGTGTGAGGGGAGATCCAGAGAGTTTTGAGAGCAAGAAATCAGATATTACTCACTAGGCATTGAGTTGCTAATTTGCTAAGGAAATCTCATAGGAGAAGACAAAGACGACGGTTCGGAACCTAAGGGACTTGCCTGTGAAGTTGTGGCTGTTGATTTGAGATCATCAAGCTAGGCAACTTCGGGTAATAGTTAGCAATACTGTTACTGTGTACGAATATTGAAAGTACAGTCTATTGATTAATAAAAGTAATCTTTAGACGTATTCCACTGCATATTATTTCTGAGGTACTTGAACCTACAAACTTCGTTTAGGTCTCTAACAGTTTCTAGATTTCGTGAGGTATAACTAATCACGGTCCTAACACATTTACCAAGATTTGAACATAGTTTTGGAACATGTCTAATTCAATTTAAACTTCAAAAAACCAACAACAATCATAGCAAGTTGAAACTATTCCCATGTTTGAAAGCCGATCTATCATACAATGCTATTCTTTGTTGCCGGCTTTAGAAGATTCGCCATGTCAGATTGTAAAATTTTCTTCACACAGGCTTTTGTCAGATTGTAAAACTTTCTTCACACAGGCTTTGGCCTCCGCAAGAAATCTGGTATCGGACACATGTTTATCAGATGGTTCCTTCATAGCCAGGTATATTTAGAATGCCATAACAATATTGATTGAGATGACGGACAGAAATCCACTGTCAAGAGTCAGTGAATATGAGTCCATTTCACAGAAACCTGTTGCATTATAATCAAGAAACGGCTTGACAGATATTCATCAGAAGAAAAATGTCCTGTTTAACTGAGCTTCATTACAAGAAACAGACTGAATAAATAAAAAACTAAAGCTTTTGGTTTTATCATTTGTACTTATGTATTTTCTATTTGTAGAAGAAAAAAAGTAGCGCAACATCTTCAGTCATCAATAAGAATATCTCTTTAGGGAGGTGGTCAGCATAGTCACAAAAAGGTACCATATGTGGAAATGTGCAAGTATTAGAATATGATATAGTTTCAGAACTTCAAATTATATATAAATGAAGGCAATCAATTTATGATGGTTGTTCAAATAGTGACTTACCTGGAAATAAGTTATTGTTAAAACCATACAAAATGAGAAGAGGAGCTATCCACATAAACATTGACGCCATGACGAACTTTTGCATAACTCCAGCCATTATATCCTACCTAACTCACTGTCAAAACATTGTTTTAAGTCCTATCAAAAAAAAAAAAAAACATTGTTTTAAGTAGTAAAATGAAAGTTTTATAGATGAGCAGTTGCACATGAAGTTGACTGATTCTCAAAACTAAAAAAGAAGTAAGAGTGACTCTAAGACGTAACACAAACGAAATCCCACAATTGATATGTATAAACAAATAATGAACTTACAATGAGTTCCTGCAGAACCGTGGAATGAAGTATTCAAATTTCTACAGCAAAAACTTATTTCCTAGCTTTGCCGAGAAGCCAAGCCACTGCAATGTTTACATATTTGAGGGCTAGGTTATTAATGTTGCTATTACGTAATGTAGAAACTCCAGATCAAGGTCGCCGGAGGAATTGCTGGAGCACGCCGGAAATCGCCAGAAGAGTCGCGTTAGGGCAAAATTGATGTAGGGGAAATTTCAATTTTATTGATAGGGGGAAAAGAGTTACAAAACAGTTTATATACTCTACTACATTTACAATTTGACCCCTAGAAAACAAACAATTACAAAACGACATATAAATAACACAGAAGTATTACAATTCAGTCCAACACCCCCCCCCTCAAGCTGGGCGATGGAGAAAATTCGACACGCTCAGCTTGCCGGAAAGAAACGCAATTCTGTCTGCAGATAAAGCTTTCGTCATCAGGTCTGCAGGCTGATCCAAAGTGGACACATGAAGAGGATTAACAAACTCATCCATCACAAGTTGACGCACAAAATGACAATCCATTTCAATGTGTTTGGTTCGTTCATGGAAAACTGGGTTGCGCGCAATTGCAATGCTGCCTGGTTGTCACAGAACAAACTCACTGGAGTGCTGATGGGAACACCTAAATCGCGAAGCAATCCGACTAACCAAATCAGCTCAGAACATGTGACAGCCATAGCTCTGTATTCGGACTCAGCTGGAGAACGGGAAACAACCGGTTGCTTTTTAGTCTTCCAAGAAATCACTGCTGAACCCAACAATACACAGTAACCTGTGATAGATCTCCGAGTAACGGGACATGCCCCCCAATCGGCATCACAATAAGCAGTTAAGCCTAAAGATCCGGTGGATGGAAAGAAAATACCTTGTGCAGGTGCTGACTTAATGTAACGTAACAATCGTCGAGCAGCCTGCATGTGATCTTCAGTCGGACTCTGCATGAACTGGCTGAGTATATGGACATAATAAGCAAGGTCTGGCCTGGTAATGGTCAGGTAAATCAGCTTTCCAACCAAACGCCGAAACTCAAAGAATGCTTTGTATCAATGGGTCTTATAACTGGTTTACATTCCAACATATCCTGATCAGCCAAAATGTCTAGCTCATATTTGCGTTGATTTAAATGGATACCTGAGCTGTTCTGTATAACTTCCAATCCCAAAAAATATCGCAAAGTGCCAAGATCTTTGATCTTAAAATGGCTATTGATGAAACTCTTTACCTGATCAATTAGAGAACAGATGTCCCTGTAATGACTATATCGTCAACATAAACCAGCAAAAATATCTGCTCACCATCTTTCACCAAAGTAAACAAACTATAATCATGAAACTCTGGATAAAACCAAAGCTGATCAATGCCTCACTCAGTTTTGCAAACCACTGACGTGAAGCCTGTTTGAGGCCATATAAGCTTTTTAAAAGTTTGTGAACCTGCCCTTGTTTCTTTGCTGAGTTGTAAAACCCAGGTGGCAACCTCATATATACCTCCTCAGTTAAAACACTGTGAAGAAACGCATTGTTTACATCCAGTTGAAACGGCGGCCAGTTATTGATACTTGCAACAGCAATAATGCATCTCACAGTGCTCATCTTAGCAACAGGTGCAAATGTATCATGGAAATCCAAACCTTCAATTTGCGTAAACCCTTTCGCTACCAGACGGGCCTTAAATCTCTCCACACTGCCATCAGAATTCAGTTTCACTTTATAGACCCACTTACAGTCCACAACTGTCTTCCCAACAGGCAAATCAGAGATAAACCCAAGTATTGTTCTCTTCAAGAGCACAAATTTCTTTATTCGTAGCTTCAACCCATCGAGGGTCTTTAGAAGCTTGCGCATACCCTGTGGCTCTTTAACAACATCAATCTGTCCAATAAAAAATTGAAAATTTGGAGCAAATTTGTCATATGTCAGAACCTTTTCCAAGGTATGTGGAGAAGTCTTGACAGTATTGCAAATATAATCCTTTTGCCAAGCTGGAGGTTTTGTCAATCTTCCACTTCGACGAGGTTCAGGGGGAACAATCATCAGATGCAGGGCTTGAATCTCCAATACAAGTCCCTGTTTCATTCATTGCTTCAGTTTCAACAGAACACTTATCATCAAATAAAGTATCATCAAATTTTGGCAAATCCAACTGAACCTTACTATGCTGACAAGAACTGTCAGAGATTTTCTCTACCTCCTGATAAGGAAAGATGCTTTCATCAAATGTGACATTTCGGCTAACAAAATTTTTATTTGTCACTAATGAGCAAACTTTGTACCCTTTCTGTGCAGACGAAAAGCCTAAGAAGATGCCTTTCTCTGCTCGAGGATCAAACTTATCCCTGGATACTTGTTGTGTGCCAACATAGCATAGACATCCAAATATACGCAGATGACTTAAAAATGGCTTACTCCCAAAGAGTATCTCATATGGAGTTGCCCCTTGTAAAACCTGAGAAGGAGTTCTATTTATCAGATAAGTACCTGTTAACACACAATCAACCCAGAATATCTTAGGCACATTTGATCTGAATCTCAAAGCCCTTGCAACATTTAACAAATGCCTATGTTTCCTCTCTACCACACCGTTTTGTTGAGGAGTATAAGCACAACTAGTTTGATGAACACATCCATGTCCTTTAAAAATTACTCAACTTAGTGCTAAGAAATTCCCCACCATTATATGATCTTAGAATCTGAATATTTTTCTGAAACTGAGTTTTCACAAAAGCAAAAAAATGAATCAGTAATTGAGCAACTTCCAACTTTTCTCTCATCAAATAAGTCCATGTGCACTGCTAAAGTCATCTACAATTGTCAAGAAATATTGACAACCTGACATGGTCTTAACAGCAAATGGTCCCCAAACATCACAATGGATCAACTCAAATATTCCCTTTGAAACATGATTACTCAAACCAAACTTCAGTTTTGATTGTTTCGCCAAAGGGCATACACAACATTTCAAGTCAAACTTTCTGTCTAAGAGATTTGAGACAACAGCTGATACATGAGTTTCACGGCATATGACCAAAGCTGTCATGCCATATCTCAACACTCACTGTTTTATTTTTCACTAGACTACAACTTGACTTTGCTTCCAACTGCTTGATATTACTTCCTCTCAAGTAGTATAATCCTCCAATTCCTTTACCAATCCTCAGGATAGTCTTTGTGACTGAGTCCTGGATTACACAACTTGAGTCAGTAAAAAGTTACTGAATATTTTGAATCTACAGTTAACTTGCTGACTGAAATCAAATTGATTCTAAACTGTGGTACTAGCAAAACATCATTAAGAACCAATTCTGGCCCCAAAACACATCTTCCAGCAGTCATAACCTTAATGGTTTCACCATTTGGTAGTAAAACAATGCAAGCCTTTTGCAAATCAAAAACATTAGTCATCATTCGACTATCAGAGACAAAATGATTGGTAGCTCCACTATCAAGTATCCATGCACCAAATTCAACATTGCATATAGTATTAGCACAAATACCTGCCATGTGAACTTGAGCTTCAATCTTTTCTTTCCCTTTCTGCATATTAAATCCTGAAAGCAAAGCATTCAACTGTTACTGAGTAGCTAACAACTGATCCAGCTGATCTTGAGTGATTTGTTCAGTAGGCAATGTTACTTCCTTAGTAGAAGGTTTCTGTTTTTCCTTCCCTATATCTGAATAAGTTTCAACTGCATTACTCATAGCCTTATTACCTGAGTTTGATTTTCCATTCTGTTTATTTCCTTTTCCATTCTTCCAATTGCTAGGATATCCAATTAGTTCATAACAAAATTTCCTCGTATGGCCAAATGAATTACAGTAGTCACAATAATACCTTTCTTTTTCACCACTGCCTTTACCAGACTGAGACTGTTTGCTAGAATTTCCTTGTTTCTGAATATACATTGCAGACACTTCATCACAAGGAGCTTTGGTAACTGCTAACTGTGTCTCGTCCTAGGAAACCATGTCAAAAACTGTATCCATATCAGGAATGCATCTCATGGCCAAGATATTCGTTCATATCTGAGAATGACACTCATTCAGTCCCATGAGGAATTGAATCACTTTGTCCTCATCTCGATCATCCTCAGTAATACGACATCTCTGACAATTAATGCCATCAACACATCCTTCAAATTTGTTCCTCCTAATCGCTTCAAATTCATCCCAATACCTTCCAAACTTTTCAAAATAATATGCAACTTCCAAGTCTCCTTGTTTCAAACTGTTGACACCTCTGCCAAGAGCAAATTTCCTGGCCACATTCGTACCTGCAAACCGAGTATGCAGAGTCTTCCAAGCTACAACCACATCTTTAGCATGAAGAATAACTCCTTTTATACCTTTCGAAACCGAAGCAATGAGCCATGACATGACCACATCATTACACCTCTGCCATTTCTCAAGTAATTGTGGTTTACTAGGCCTAGGACATGATCACATCATTAGACCTAGCGGACAAAGCAATTTCCATCGATTTTTTTCCAATCAACAAAGTTCTTTCTTCCAACCAAGATTTCACTAACAATCGGACTTGCAGTAATCTCACTACTGTTCACGAAGTAAGGATCAACACTAACAGCAGAACTAATGTTCGAAGAACCAGAAAACGATGTAAACGACGAATGATCTAAACCAGCCACTAACAGCAACTTCTAGCTTTTCAATCAACGAAACAATCAAACACAAACGCAAAACAACGTACCAGTATTCACTCCTGCTCTGATACCATGTAGAAATTCCAGATCAAGCTCGTCGGAGTAATTGCTGGAGCACGCCGGAAATCGCCAGAAGAGTCGCGTTAGGGCAAAATTGATTTAGGGGAATTTCAATTTTATTGATAGAGGGAAAAGAGTTACAAAACAGTTAATATACTCTATTACATTTACAATTTGACCCTAGAAAACAAACAATTACAAAACGACATAAATAACACAGAAGTATTACAATTCAGTCCAACACGTAAATTCAATGATTTAGCCATATGAAGAAGCTTGCCACTAGGGTGGTGTCCTAGTGGTGGCAAGGAGTCTTTATAAACTCTTTAATCTAAAGGTCATGGGTTAGATCTATGGCTTCACCAATATTCCTACCTCGTAATGGTATAGTTTCAATTGAAGGTAATTATTGATTATGTAATGGTATAGTTTCCATAGTAAATTATAATGCTCGAATTGAGCTTATAACCCATTGTAATCAATAAAAGGCCATATGAAGAAGTTTTGAAACTGGACAGAACTCAAAAGGGCTATCATTACGAGCTCCAAAACTATCCATTGAAAAATTTTGGTTTTCCACAAATTGCATAATACAAAGCTTTAATTTGAATTTGAAAAAAAGGGATAAATTAGATACAAATTGAGATCGGATTTACCGGATCCGATCCTGACTATTCACCCAAAACTCACCAAGAGCTCAAGGATGAATCTATTCCAGTCAAAGATATGATTTGGTAGTAGAAAACTCACCTCAAGAGAGACAGAGAGTAAGGAAATAAAGATCTGAAATTAGATTTCACTACAATGTTATATACAAAGGACATCAACTAACCCAACATAAATTAAAGGACTCAATTACTTAACCAAACAACCTGTAACACAAATAGTCAGACCCTAAAATTCAATAAGGTTTTAATTAAGTGCGTTAAGAAACAGAATGAGA
The DNA here is from genome assembly GCA_006409495.1 of Sedum album. NCBI lineage: Eukaryota > Viridiplantae > Streptophyta > Magnoliopsida > Saxifragales > Crassulaceae > Sedum > Sedum album. The sequence goes on along the minus strand of QZGG01003627.1, from coordinate 10,392 downwards.
TTAAAAACATGTGAACGAGATAGGGAAGGCGCAGCAACTAGAGTTTATAATTGTATCAGCGGAAACCCTAATTACGCTTTCTCAACTTAGTCAATGAGATAGGAGGATACGACGATTGCATCTATGGTAAATGGTAATCCGAGTTTTAGTCTGATTATTTTATATCAGCTTTAAAAATAGACTAAAAACAACTGGAGAATGTATTTTTTGTAAGATATTAAATAAGGAATGACTTGTGCTTGCTTTCAATAGTTTTGAAGTATTATCCTAAACAAGCAGGCTCACCTTACTGATATAATGACTGTAAATTTCTTTGTCAGTAGTATTTGTCTGCCCTTGCTCGCAAAGGTGTGGCTGTTATGTGATGCAGACTTGATGCTGCACAGGCCTTGAATTAGGATTTAGGGTTACAGAGGAGAATAGAGATGAGGGATAGAGAAAGCAAGAGGAGATTAGGAAGTATCTTAATTCATTTCTTATCCAAACCAAATACATCTAGGATACTATATAGTGCATAATTCATATTTCCTAAATTACACATTAATCCCTAATGTTCTAGTACGTAACATTCCTCCCCGCTTCGGAAAACCTTGTCCTCAAGGTTTGAAATCTCCGGTGGTCTTGGCAAAGAAAATATGAGCAATTTCACACGAGAGAAGTTTCTTGATCCCTCTCTTATGCTTTATTTGATTGCTTAGGGACTAAGCAATTTTTTAAGTGTGGGGTGGGTAGTATGCATCAATTCATACTTTTAATGCTTCATTTCATCAATCATTGATCACTTTTGAGCATTGACACTTGCTTGACACATCACTTTCATCCTACATTTTTGAAGATAACTTGAAAATAAGTTTGCTATGTTTAAGAATACACTTGTGAAATGACTTGTGATTGTGGTTTGTGAAGTTTTCTCATTGATCATAATGATTTAAGATGATTGAAGTTCCTAACTATTGCATCATTCTTATGAATTGACATCTATACTAGCTTGAATCATTTGATATAATCATGCTCTTTCTTTGCATAATGAATAAGGAGGATAAGGTAGCATATACAAAAAAAAGCATGAAGTATCATAGAGTTTCTTGCTTGCTCTTAGGTGACTTTAGTTTAATTTCATAGCTTATGTATTGACTTTGCTTGCTTATATGCTTGATTATTGCTATTAGACATATTGCCAAGTTTTAAGTGTGGGGTTGACACCAAAAGCTTACTCAAAAGAAAAAAAGAAAAAAGTTATGCAAGTGCCGGGGGTTAGGAAGGTAAGTTCCCCCTCGAAAGTACTTGCATGAACTCAAAAAAAATTTATTCAAGTGCCGGGGGTTAGGAAGGTAATTTCCCCTCGAAAGTACTTGAATAGCAAAAAATAAATTATTTTTGAATAAATAAAAGAGAAGCTAGAATGTAATTCCCACTAATTCTTGACTTATGCCTTCTATGCATATTGAGAGCACACTTGCAAGTTGAGTTTGTGCACTTTGCTTGATTGATTAGATTAAAGGATGATCTTTTGCATTATATGCATAAGCAAGTAAGAATTCTATGCATGATTCATCATTTTGATCGTCTAAACTCCTCTTCTCTTATGGATTATGGTGTTTAGCCTAAAACTTGAGAATGAGTTTAAGTCATGAGCTTATGGACTTGCCCTAGCAAGCATAAGTGATTGACTAGATGATCCATTATGTGTGCTAAACTCCCCTTTATGATTTATGCATTGAAATGTAGTAAAACGGTGAATTTGGTGATTGCTAGTTAAGATGTCAAGGCTTGAATGTTTGCATGTGAAGAATGAATGATTCTTGAAATTATGTGACATGAGTAAATTGCACACTTCCATATCTTTTTGAGCATTAAAATGACAAACTCTTGCTTAGCAAACACTTGATTGTATGCATTGTTTAATGGATGATTGTGAACGGGATTTGTGAGTACTCCCTCTTGGAAAACTCTCACGAAACTACAACTCGTCCTCTAGGGCAGCCTAGAGGTTTAAAGGCTTGATGCATACGCTAAATGCATCCGTGATTCCTACGAAAGTGAGTTAGGAGTAGTTTGTAGCTTGCATTTCATTTCTTAGATTGTTAACTATAACTTGGTGCTTGATTTTCACTCTCATATACATTGATTGATCTTTAAAATCTTTATGAGTTCTATCTTGCATCATTTGCTCTATCTTGCAACAAGGATTAAGTGTGGGGTGTTTGATAGCGTGCAAATATACTAACATTTGAACGCATCCTACCTTTGATTCTTGTTTGTTTTCGATTAATTTATGAAAGAACTGATACTTCTCATGCTTATTTTAGGATTTATTCAAGAAGTATAACCATGGAGCCATCAAGTGCAAACGAGAGCAAATTCAAGACAAAAGTGCACAAAAGAAGCCATAGGAGATTACTTGTCCGAGTTGAGCAAGGAGATCCTCGGTCAAGCAAGGAGGGCCTAGGCCAAGCAAGGATGAGCAAAGAGATTTCTGCTCGACCAGGAAGATTTCTGCTCGGCCAGGTACATAATGGTTGAGACCAGGCCAACCTTCCTCGGCCGACCGGAAAAGCTTGCTGATCCCGGTACCTTCACGATTCCGTGCACTATAGGAGATACGATTGCGAGCGAGTGCATGCTAGACTTAGGGGCCTTGGTGAATTTGCTACCTTACTCGTTGTATTCCGCGTCATCAATGAGACCTCTAGAACCGACGGATATTGGTCTATTGCTTGCGGACAACTCACGGACCGAAGCGAAGGGTAAGATAGAAGACGTCTTGACTCATGTCGGTGGACTCAAGTTTCTAGCAGATTTCTATGTAGTCGACATGAACAAGCCGAATACTGAAGCGAGAGAAACAGTGTTGCTTGGCCAACCATTCATGAGAACCGCGCAAGTATGCATTAACGTCGGTAAGGGTATTGTGACATTACTAGATAAGAAACGCAAACTCAGATTAGATGTCATAAACTGAATCAGATTGTCCGAGGAACCAATAGTGGAAACTCAGGTAAAATTCAGAGACAAAACTGTTACATCTAGACCGACGCACTCTGAGTCCATGCGCGCCAACCAGAAGACGATACCTATGGCGCGCCAGAACAACACAAAGACCAACCCACCTGACAAGAGGAGCAGAGAACAAGGTCGGGAACAGTCTGATACCTGGGACCAGCATCGGAATGCTGAGAAAGTGCGCAGGATGATCCTACAGAATAGGGCTGCGCGACTCAAGGACGCGCGAGAGCTAACATGCGTACAGACTGGCGCACCTGAAGGGCCTAATACGCAAAACTTTGCATTTTCAATTTCTTTACCCTCCGATCATATTGATTATTCTTGTTTATCTGATACTAACTCACTTGACTTTTTGCCTTGCAGAAACAAGGATGAACCGAACATAGGCGAAAAATTCAAGTGTGGGGGAGGAGGGCGGTGCACCATGAATGCACATTTGCGTCGAGCTAACGACGTTAAACAAAGCACTCGTCGGGAGGTACCCCGACAAACTTAACTTAGTTTTCGTTCTTTGTTGTGTGTGTGTGTGTTTTTCGTGTTTAGTTTTTGCTTTGTTTAGTTTTTGCTTAGTTTAGTTTTAATTTCAGTTTTAGGTTTAGTTTTAGTTTTGGGCCCATGTAGTTTTGGGCCATGCATGCAAATGGGCTTTTTATCTATAAATATGTGATGTGGGGTTCATTTTGTGTTACATTTCATTTTCAACTTATCTCTCTAACACAAAAACCCCAAAGCCACCAAAGCCACCACCGCTGACCGCCGCCACTGCCGCCGCGCCGCCGCCGCCGTTAACCCCAGAATTGGACAATTTTCTACCAGAACGTAGATCTCTTTGAAGGTATTCTATTGTTAAAATTTTAGTTCATTTGGAAGAGTTTTGGTGTGTGAATTGTTCAGTAGAAGTTTGAGATCCAGATCTGCATGGTACTCGCGCGTGACAGGACACGCGCGCCAGTTTGAGTTAATTGAATATCACGTTTGCTGGCCATTATGTCTATCTGTGTGGATCAGTCCGAGAAGCTTGATTTCGATATCAAGTATAGGATGTATAGTAGGTGCGAAGTGTTACCTACAGTTTTTGTTGATGAGGAGTTCCTCCGAGAGATGGGACTCTACGAGGAGATACACGCGGTTGGGCTTCGTTTATGGAGCTTTCATGTGACACTGATGTGGAGGACGTGCTGGAGTTCCTCGCATCTTATGAGGGACTAGCGGACAGAATCTGGTACCGCCACAGGGGCGTGTACTACGAGGCCACGCCATCACAGTTTGGCGCGGTCATGGGTTTAGATAGGATGCCCGGGAAATCAGTTGATGAGCACACGGACCAGGAGGCCTGGGACGATTGGACGGATGGTAGCAAGCCATACGCAGGAGGAAGGAGTTTGGGGACGGAGCTCTTGGACCCGAAGATGTTTTATTTGCAGAGGCTCATATCTCCTCCATACTCGGGTGCTACAATGGATCACAGCGCCCTGAACCGATGGACATGGAGATCCTCAAGGGTCTCTACTACAGGAAGAAGGTGCGCTACACGCGCTACACGCACCTGCTCACCAGCTATTGGGAAGCTGTGAGCATGAAGGGCCCGCTCCTGTACGGAGGATTGATCACGCACTTCCTACGTGTGCTGCATATGGAGCCATGGACGGAAGAGCACACCATCATTCGGGTGGAGTACCTGACGCGCCAGAATATGCGCCTGTATAAGGGGATCAAAGTTCGTGCGGATGGAACCGCGTATTGGAGTTACAGGCGCGGGTTGGAGAACTTCAGAGCTGCCCCAGTTGATGCAAGCCTGGTTCTCCTTAGCGCGCATCTACACGCGTGCCAGCGGAATCGAGCGCACAAGGGAGTGGCGCGTCATAGCCACAATTTCAGATTGATGAACGCTGGGTGTTCAACGCCCAGCGGGTTAAGGAATATATGGCACCACAGGGTGACAATCTGAACATGACGCCGCCCAGAGGTTGGCGCGTGGGCAACCCGATCCCGGAGGAGTATGCACTGCAGGGCGAAGATCCGATCGAAGAACTCTCCCGGTCCTTCTCAACATCTTTTTAAAAGATTGTGTGATTAGTGTAATGAACTATCTCGGTGGATGTTTGAATTTCTGTTTTAAAACACATGTTTTTATTGGGTGCTTTAAGTATAATTGGTGTTTTAAATGATTCGGTGGTTGGCTATATTCTGAACTGTGGGTACAATCGATGCAAAATTTTCATGCATGCATACTACTGCTTTCTTTTCTACTTGTGCATAACGTGAGGACACGTTTTTGTTTAAGTGCGGGGGGGGGGTAGTAGTACATCTATCTTAGGAGTAGTTTAGGACAAATTTTTCGTTTTTTTAGTGTAGACAAACTGAATGTGAACATCTCAAGAGGTAATTGTGCGCAAGAAACATTGGCGTGCGCGACCTGTGTGCGTACTCGCGCACCTGCGTAGTTTGTGCCTATATGACATATTCTGAATTTTTGATATTTTTTTGAATTTTGTGTGTTCTCTTGAGTGGATGACGAGCACGTCGTTGAGTGCTGCAAATTTGTCCCGGCTCTCCTACTTGTATAGTCTTGGTAAGCTGGGTCGAATCCACAGGGAACGGTGAGAATTCTCCTTCTAACTACAAACTAAGAATTGGGGTTGTGAGTGAAAACAAGTTAAAGAAAGAAAAATGTTGCGCAAGTGTAATTGGCGCACAATCAGACAGTAGTCACGCAAGAAGTTAATAAATATGCAGAGAATGAGCTCGGTTCAGATTCTTCACTATGTATTTCTATGTTTATCCTCGGTCACTAAAGATACATGATGTACTGTTCACGTAGGTTAAGGTCCTGTCACAGCTTAATAACCTACACATACATTCTGGTCAAAGTTAGTATGATATTATTACTCAATCTAGTCTAGTCAACCATGGATCCGGTCAAGGTAGCTATCGACTATTCTAGTGTTACTCCTATCATTCACAGTCACGTACTTCTGATAGTTTAACTATAGATAATAGATTCTACAACTAAGTCTGCGGTGCAAGGCTTCGCTTAATTGTCTAACCTAATTATTATGCAATTGAGTTCGGAATAATAATACTAAACTTAATCATGCAAATTAAGAACAAGACCTCAAAACATATAGTTCATAGATCTGAATCCAAACCGAATTCAGTAAGTTAGCTACTCAAACGGATATTAGAGGCTGCGCAGAGGAGAAAGAGAAGAATTCTAGCCGAACCGTGCGCGCGAGCTGTCACGCGACACTCAGATTTGTCTTGTTATTTTAGTGTTCTATAATTATTCTTGAGTAGCTAACTTACTGAATTCGGTTTGGATTTGAATCTATGAATTATATGTTTTGAGGTTTTGTTCTTAAATTGCATGATAACGTTTAGTATTATTATTCCGAACTCAACTGCATGATAATTAGATTTGGCGATTAAGCGAAGCCTTGCACCGCAGACTTAGTTGTAGAATCTGTTATCTATAGTTAAACTATCAGAAGTACGTGACTGTGAATGATAGGAGTAACACTAGAATAGTCGATAGCTACCTTGACCGGATTCGTGGTTGACTAGAATAGAATTGAATAATAATATCATACGGACCTTGACCAGAATGTATGTGTAGGTTATTAAGCTGTGACAGGACCTTAACTGGCGTGAACTTACATCATGTATCTTTAGTGACCGAGGATAAACATAGAAATTCATAGTGAAGAATCTGAACCGAGCTAATCTCTTGCATATTTATTAACATCTTTCATACTTGCTGTCTGATTGTGCGCCAGTTACACTTGCGCAACAGTTTTCTTTTCTTTTAATTGTTTGCACTCACAACCCAATTTTAGTTTGTAGTTGAAAGGTGACTTCTCACCGTTCCCAGTGGATTCGACCCCAGCTTACCAAGACTATACTAGTAGGAGAGCCGGGATAAATTTGCAGCACTCAACGACGTGCTCGTCAACATGATTAAGCACGGTTCAAATAGCCACACACCGAACAAATCATAACACCGAATAAAACATAACACCGTTCAAAATAGCAATTTAAGCGCATACAACCAAAATCGACAAATTCAAAATAATCAATTCAGTACAAGTGTCTAAAAGCTGAGTGAGAAAGAACGGGCTAGTTCAGTGTCGTAATCATCATCCTCGGCTTCTTGCTCGTTCCTTAGTGCGTATTCAGCTGGAACTGGGTCCCCAATGCGCCACCCTAGTGGTGGGTCTAAGTTCAAGTTAGCACCACTTGGTGCAGGATACTCCATGACGCGCTGCGCGTTGAAAACCCAGCGCTGATCAACCTGGACCTGAGGCACTGGCGCGTCAATCCCTGCACGCTAGACTCCGCGTGCATACGCCCTAAAGTGGGCATGCTTCTCCTCGGCGTGACTTCCTGTGGCGCAGCCCTCTCCGCAGCTCCCATGTCTACTAAGTCACCTCTGTAACTCCAGTATGCTGTCCCATCCTTACGGATCTTGATCCCTCTGAACATGCGCATCTTCTTGCACGTCAAAAATTCAGCCCGGACGATAGGGTGTTCCTCTACCCAGGGCTTCATATGTAATCCTCGCAAGAAGTGCGTGATCAAGCCTCCGCACAGAAGTGGACCCTTTGCGCTCACCGATTCCTAATAATTAGTGAGCAACCTTGTGTAGCGCACCCTGGGCCCATAGTAGAGGCCCTTTAGGATTTCCATATCCATAAGCCCCGGCCTCTGAGATCCATTGTACCGGCCTAGGATGGAATGCGAAATTAGCCTATGGAAGTAGAACATTGATAGAGCACTTTTGTATGCTACTTTAGGTCCTTTACACTGCTTATATTCTAACATATTTTAGTATAAGATTACGCTGTTGGTGTAGTTTTGTATCTCAGGTTGGAAAGAATAGTTAGAACAAAAGTGCAATAAGAAGGCTGAATCTCGGAGAAAAAGACAACAAAGTTGATGAAGAGCCAAAAACCAACGAGCGCGCGAGTAGTGTGGCGCGCCAGTCTTAGTCACGCAGAGCAGATCAAAACGATGATGTCAGCAAACAGCGAGATATCCGGAGCGATGACGTCATCACGCGCAAAGAATATTCCTAAGTCTAGAATTTAGAGATAAAGAGATTTCCAAAGCAGACTTTTAGAGATAAGGATATATTTTCTTGCCTAAAAATTTGTGGAAACCCTAGGAGGCAAGAGTATAAATATGCAGCTATCAAGAAATTCCAGACATGCAAGAATAGAGGAGACTTGGAGCAGATCGGAGAGAAGACCGGAATTCTGCCGGCGCAAGACTTCTACGCGCACTGACGATGCGCGCACCAGGCTATAGAATTTCTACTTGTTGTTTTCATATAGATATTGAGATGAATATGTTCAGCATGTCTAGCTAACTTTCTGAATTTAGTTTAGACTTTGATCTATGAATTATATGTTTTGAGGTTTTATTCTTAATGCATGACCTGTTTAGTATTATTACTCCGAGCACAATTGCATGATAACTAGTTTAGATAGTTAGGTGAAGCCTTTACCCGCAGACCTAATTATTGACTCTATTATCTATCGTTAAACTATCAGAGGTACGTTACATTGAATGACAGGAGTAGCACTAGAATAGTTAGTCACTACCTTTACCGGATTCGTGGTTAATTAGACTAGGTTGGGTAGTAATATCATATACAACCCAGTTTTAGTTTGTAGTTAAAAGGCGACTTCTCACCGTTCCCTGTGGATTCGACCCCAGCTTACCAAGACTATACTAGTAGGAGAGCCGGGATAAATTTGCAGTACTCAACGACGTGCTTGTCAAACATCTTCGGGTCTAGCAACTCGGTTCCCAGACTCCTCCCTCCGGCATATGCCTTGCTTCCGTCAATCCAATTATCCCATGCCTCTTGGTCGGTGTGTCCATCCACCGCAGCTTCGGGCATCCTCTCGAATCCCATGACTGCGCCAAACTGAGATGGCGTGGCCTCATAGCACACGCCCCTGTGGCGGTACCTCATCCGGTCGGCTAGTCCCTCATAGGAAGCGAGGAACTTAAGGACATCCTCCACATCTGTGTCCAAGTACAACTCCGTAAATGCGCCCCATCTTGTGGCTGTGAACGCGGCGTGCACCTCGTCTTAGATGTTCATCTCGGACGGGTACAACACACAATCGCTGAACATCTCATACTTGACCTAAAAATCTAACGTCTCGAACTGATCCACACAGATCGACATAGCAGCAACAACAAAATCACAGCAAAAAACTCAGAATCAACGCGCATGTCCTATCACACGCGAGTACTAATCGCAAATCTGAACCTAAATCCTTACTACTGATTTAGACTATCAAAATGACTTGGAATTAGACAGATTTGATGAGTGCGTTACCTTTGTTGAGATCTACAAGCCTGTAAAAAATCACGTGAATCTAAGGTCGGTGGCTGCGACTCGGCGGAGATGTGTGGCGGCGGCGACAACTTTCAGTGTAACGGCTAGTTTTTGTAGATAGATACCCAAAACTAACTTGGGCCTAAAACTAAACTAAGCTAAACTAAACTAAACTAAACTAAACTACTACACATGGCAAACAAACAAAAATAAACTAAGTTAAAGTGGTGTCAGGGTATTTATATGCCCCATCTAGGGTTACCGTAATAAAATAGGTAAGAGAATAAATAAAAATCATCTTTATCTTCTAAAAATCAGTTTAGGAAATATTCTCGCGCATGCTGACGTCATTGCTCCCTACGCGACACAACTCGCTCGCTCCTCTGTTTTTCCGGTTCTTGTCATCTTATTGTTCTTCGCTTGAGATTCAGCCTTCTTGTTGCACTTTTGTTCTAACTTCTCTGATAAACCTGAAATACAAAACTGCACCAAAAGCGTAATCTTATACTTAAAATGTTAGAAATAGTGTAAAGGACCTAAAACAGCATACAAAAGTGTCTTATCAGTGACCAAGACTCAGCAATACGAGTATTGGAAGGAGATTGATAGAGCACGTTTGTATGCTGTTTTAGGTCCTTTGCATTGCTTATAATTCTAACATATTTAGTATAAGATTACGCTTTTGGTGGAGTTTTGTATCTCAAGTTGACTGAAAGAGTTAGAACAAAAGTGCAACAAGAAGGCTGAATCTCGGAACGAAAGACAACAAAGTTGACAAGAGCCAAAGACCAACGAGCGCGCAAGCAGTGTGGCGCGCGAGTATGGGTAACCCAGAGCAGAGCAAAATGATGACGTCAGCAATCAGCGACAAATCCGAAGCGATGACGTCATCACGCGCAAAGAATATTTCTAAGTTTGATTTTTGGAGATCAAGATATTCCCAAAGCTGATTTTTAGAGATGAAGATGATTTCCTACATATTTTCTTGCCTAATTATTGGTGGAAACCCTAGGAGGCAAGAGTATAAATACAGA
>QZGG01003626.1:0-21941 GCA_006409495.1 Sedum album | reverse complement strand
CTTCTCCACATGCTCGAGGTGCGACATGAATTATATGGGCGAAAAATATCACACATACCTTTTCCATACAGGTCCACAACACACTAGGCATTACAAGATGCTTGCGGGAGGACTACAATGCGGGTAACAGAACAATATTGATTAAGACTACGTGTTGTAAGTGTTTGTCATGTTTAAGGTTCGACAATACTATCCAACAACCATATTGGTCGCGGGTTGTTCCTGCTTTCCTGATTAGCCTATGAAAGAGTGAAATCATTGAAAATTGGAGTCAGATAAACCTGAACTCTAATGGTGTGTTCACTTCGTCGGAATGGAATCATTTGGAATGGAATGAAATGATGAATCTAAAATGAAACTATGTCCAAATTCATCATTCCATTCCCACGAATGCATTCCAATCCGGCGAAGTGAACACACCATAAGACTTTTTGGTGTGCAGCGCGGTAGCGCCTCTACTCCAAAAATCTAAGTTATTGACATTGTGTTGCATCCAGTTATATCTTCTAACTTTTTAACAACTCTTTTGCATAAAAGCATGTCATGCATAAATAGACCTAACATGCTTATAATTCATTTCAATTGAAATTTCGATAATAATTATATTATATTTTAAATCAAAGTAAAACCTCGCTAACAATATTTCAAGGGTATAAAAGCTTAGAAAATAAGAGCTCATTCCAAGTATCTTGCAATCCCGGTAAACAAAAATGTGTGCAATCTGCATAAACAATGGGATTTGCTATCTCCTTCGACGTCCACCCCTCTCGAAAGATTGATACATGTGCATCCTTTCGGTAACTAGATAGTTGTGTTATGTTCAACATGGAAATGGGATACTCAGACTTTGTAAACTCATCTTTTATAACTTGCATTATGCTCTTACGACATCCTGAATTCCAATATGTCTTGTCCATTATCATTTCCGTTTGGTTGTAACAATTTCCGCCCTCTTTACCTCCCCAATCATTACTATAAAAATCAAAGCAAAATAAAAAATTAACTGATAGAAACTCTAATCCCATTCACACTGTTAAGTACAAGAATTTATAGTGTTCAGCAAATCCTTACATTCCATGAAAAGGGGACATGCTGGTGAAAAATACTCGGGTTTTTGTGGTGTCCATGTTTTTCTTGACCCATTTGAGCATACTCTCGATACTCATTGCATAAGCTTCTTCTGTAGTAAGCTCAATGATATTTTTCTGTTCGTCTTCGAATGGTCCGTCCCTGTATAAAATTCAAACTGTTTAGAAATAATTTATTGAAATGGTTTTACTGCTTGGGAGCTTTGTAGAGATACTTACAAGACTTTAAAGTTTGATCCTCTGATCCACCATACGTATGTGTTAAAGATGATTATATCTGCTCCTTTCCAACGATCGCCATGTTTATCAATGGACCCTTTTCTCACGATTCGTTCTGTTTCTTTGTGAATGAGTATATCATCTGAGTCTGATTCCAAAAGAAATGGAGCCCAGTAGAACTCTATTGTTGCGTTGTAGCGCTGCAAATTACCGAAAAAAAGTGGATGAAATGTTGCAAGAATCTTTAGATGTCTTAGAGATATTTGTGAAAGGAAATATATTTTGGATTCGACCTTTGCATGGAATGTAATGAGGGAATCATGTCGCTCCAGGGTTTTTTCGGTTTCAGGAATCAATGACTGAACTAGGCAGACCATCGAGTAGAACTGTCCGCGGTTCAACGAATCACCAACATACAACATTCTTTTCCCTCGAATGCTTTCCAGGATCAATGAGGCATTAAAGCTATAATATCCGCATTCGAACCAAATCAAGTCTCAGGTAGTATTTGTATATAGGCTTGTCTATTGGCTCATTTCAATGATTAATCTGAAAATTATTCATAACATGCTTATTATACCTGGGAAGATCACATCCATCCGGTTGCCATCTCCAAAACTGATAAGAGTTGTCTGGCCTGCCATTAGCATGGCAAATGGCATGTAATTTCTGAATTGATATACGGACAATCTTCCTCCTCGTACAGCGGATGAGTTACATTATCCCAAACCCATTTTCCAGTGAACAAGTCACAACTTTCATTTGTTGCTCTCAGCGCAAAGGGTAACATTCCGAGTTCTGATCGAGTTTCGGGCTTTTGTCTTCCTGACTCCAACATTAAACTTGATGATACCGGCTGTCCTAGCAGAAAATGAGGGCAATGGATATCTCTGCCGTAGAAAACAAGAACAAGAATACTAAAAAGCAGGAGACAAACCAAAGGCCTATTTTTGAAAGCAGTAAAGTGGGATTTGGACATAAACCGACCTGCCCACTTCATATTGCTGATCAAAAACTCTATGCCCCTAATACTGATTTCTAAAACTCTTCGCCGTAAGACGGAGGAGTTGACCACACCAGCATCTACAGTGCCTAGAGAATATAAAAATTCAAGTATTCATTTTGATAATAGAAGATGTTCAGTAAGCTATGAATTATAACTTGGTAGCCTTCACGTTGCATATCAAGCTATAATGACCACCATAATATATGTATCGTCACACGATCCGGCATACTCGCACTGAAAATCTTCTTTAAAAATGTCTTGCTATTCTCAGCTTTCTCAGATCTCTTTATTTTCCCACTATTAAACAATTAAACGTCTTTTGTGAATTATAAAATACTAGTTAATTGGTACACAATTAAAAATATCAATAATATAATGAGAAAGTAATTTGTGTTTCAGTTGGTAACAGCTAATATGACGCTTCCTGCTTTATATATAGTAGAGATTAAGATTTATTTTCATTTTTTGCAAAATAACTTTCCATTGACCTGCATATTCAGTCTCAAAATCACACTAAAACAAAATTGGATAGTACTATAAACAAAAAAGTTTTATTTATCAACATCAAGTCGAACAACAACTTCAAGTGTATATAGCAACCAAAAAATACAAAGAAAGATGCGGCTTTGAGCTCTCCAACTCCGAAAGTGGTGATCAATAAAATTTGCAGTATATGCAGGTGTTGGAAATAAATCAAGTTTTGAGCTGAGTCTTGGTGTGAACTTCAAGCTTGTATTTTGAGGCTAGAATAAGGATTATTTAGAGCTTAGTTTATGACTTGAAAGTGCAGATTTCAAACTTGTTGTTAGTGACACTCTTTAGGATCAAAACGACAAGCGCTGTGTTGTTAAAGAAAGCTGGCTATTGATTTGAAGTTGGGCTGAAGTTGCTGGCCCATTCCATCAAAAAGGTAGGCGTGATCTTGCCTTGCTGAGATGCGCATTCTGCGACGTCGTTCGGAGGATTGTTATTCCGTAGTGAAGTTCAAATCGGGAGATTAGGGTTTTGAAAAAAAATCGACGATGAAGCGGCTGTGAATCGAGACCATTTGAATGCGATCGAGACGTGTGGTTCTTTGAAAAGCATCGAGCGACTACGAGAGGAAGAATGGTGATTTTGAGAGATGTTGCACTGGCTTATGGAGTCTCTGATGGATGAGTTCCGGTTGATACGGATGGAGTTTTGGTGAAGATCTTCGAGTCTTGTCCAGGTGCTTTTGTTTCAGTTTGTTGATTCTTCAAGTTCATTTTCAGTTTAGTGTTGATGTTCAGTTTACTCATTCTTGAAATTGTCATGTTTTGAGTCATCCGTTGTAAAACCTATTCTGTACTTAGTGGATTGATTGTCAGCCTTTGCGGCTGAGGCTCCGTTGTTTTTCTTGGATTCTCCGGTTCCACGTAAATCTTGTGTCATTTTGTTTAAAGTTTTAGGTGATTTAGCTTGATTTAAGTTTGCGCAAATTTAGAAAATAGTGAAAACTTGCATTGTTAAGTATCGATTTTGTTTCTAGGCTTTAGTTAGGCTTAGATACATTCATCAAAGTGGTATCAGAGCCGCTGATGCGTTTCTAGATGGATTCTTGGTTAAAACGTTAGTGGAAATTGTTGATCTTGCATATATACTGTGTTTTCTTTATCTTAGAGTAGTTGTTGCCATATATTTTGATTGTTTGGCATTAATCTTGTTGTTCTTAAAGCTCTATGTTATAGTGCTATTCAGTATGTTAGTAAAGACTATGTCAATCTTTGATTCAGTTTTAGAAATAATATACTAAGTTTATGTTTGAAGAAAACATGATAAGGACTTGGTAAGCAGTAATCTGTTGTGTAGATGTTGTATTTTTTTATTTCAATCCTAAGCTTTTTGTTATAATTTCTGAATTCCTTTTGTTCAAAATTGAGTGAATGTAATTCTTGAATAAAGAATACAGACTTTAAGGATCAAAATCAAAATGCATTGCTCAGATAGATTTTTATATGTTTATTAGTTTTTAACTTCACCTAATGTGTGCAGGAATGATTTCATATTAAATGAGGGCATGAGATATGAAGATGAGTCTATGACGCTGAAAATAAGGTTGAGATTTCACGAAACTAAGCAAGGTCAGTTCTGTCCGTAGAGTCTGTAATTTTCAGTTTCTAAGTCAGGTTATTGCTAGTTCTTTAATGTTCCCTAGTTATGTATTAAGTTCAGCTCAAGACTTGGCTCAGGAGGGCATTTGTTGGAAATAAATCAAGTTTTGAGTTCAGTCTTGGTATGAACTTGAAGCTTGTATTTTGAGGCTAGAATAAGGATTATTTAGAGCTAAGTTTATGACCGAAATTTGGCTGAAAAGTCAGAGTTGAAAGTGCAGATTTCACACTTGTTATTGACACTCTTTATGATCAAAACGACAAGCACTGTGTCGTTAAAGAAAGCAAGCTATTGATTTGAAGTTGGCCTGAAGTTGCTGGCCCATTCCATCAAAAAGGCAGGGTGACTTTGCCTTGCTGAGATGCGCATTCTGCGACGTCGTTCGGAGGATTGTTATTCCGTAGTGAAGTTCAAATCGGGAGATTAGGGTTTTGAAAAAAAATCGACGATGAAGCGGCTGTGAATCGAGACCATTTGAATGCGATCGAGACGTGTGGTTCTTTGAAAAGCATCGAGCGACTACGAGAGGAAGAATGGTGATTTTGAGAGATGTTGCACTAGCTTATGGAGCCTTCTGATGGATGTGTTCTGGTTGAATATGGATGGAGTTTCGGCGAAGATCTTCGAGTCTTGTCCAGGTGATTTTGTTTCAGTTTGTTGATTCTTGTAGTTCATTTTCAGTTTAGTCTTGATGTTCAGTTTACTCATTCTTGAAATTGTCAAGTTTTGAGTCATCCATTGTAAAATCTATTCTGTGCTTAGTGGATTGAATAGCCTTTGCGGCTGAGGCTCCGTGGTTCTCTCCGGGTTCTCTGGTTCCACGTATATCTTGTGTCATTTTGTTTACGGTTTTAGGTGATTTAGCTTGATTTAAGTTTGCGCAAATTTGGCATATTGTTGACTTGCATTGTTAGGTATCGATTTATTTCTAGGCTTTAGTTTAGGTTTAGATACATTCATTAGCAGGAGTTTTCTATGGAGTGGCAGAAGATCTAGCAGGAGGAGTTTAGTCAAATGGAGGGAGGTTTGTTTGCAAAAAGAGCAGGGGTTGGGAATAAAAGACTTGTCTTTGTTTAATAGAGCTTAATCCTCTCTCAATTATGGAATACCTGAAGGACAACATATGGGTTAACTTGTTAAAGTATTTTTTTAAAAATAGGAACATTTGGGAAGCATTGGGGAAGTCGCATTTTACTTGTCCTGTGAAAAGATTACTTAGACAGAGACAAGTTGCTTTAAGGTGTGTTGAAGTGCAGGGAGATGGAAGAATCAGGTGGAGCTAATCTATTCCCAACAAAAGGGACTTACGTGATACTGAGAAATCATGCGGGTGAGGTGCAATGGGGTAAGGTGGTTTGGAACTCCATTTCGTTCCCTAAGCATTACTTCTGCGCATGTCTGGCGATTAACGGAAAGCTTCATGTTTAGAGGTGGGAGGGAAATAGGCGAGAAACTATGACCTGCAGTTGGTGCCAACTTGAGGAAGGAACAAGTAATCATCTCTTCTTTTTATGTCCCCGGATGAAAGCCGTGTTGCAATGCCTTGCCAATATTGGGATTTGCTTAACTATACATATTCTTATTTGGATTTTTAGACACAAATGGAAAAATCGCGTAGAGAAGCTCGCTACGCTCTTCATCATTAATGCAGCAACTTATGAAATTTGGAGGAGTAGAAACTCCCTGATCTTTAAAAATGTCTTAGTTACTTAGGATGAAGTCGTAACTCGAGCGATGAAGATGAAGGCTATAAAGACAAAGAAAACTAGGATGACATTACGGCAACTATTAAGTATAATAGAGAATATTAAGTGTTGATTGTTTTGGTTGTTTTCAGTCTTGTATTTAGCTAGCTATCTATGTTTTATTGTTTTACGTCTGGGGTTGTTCCCTTGGCTTTGGTGTCTATCTGGTCTGTTTGTCGGCTCTTCGGAGGGGAGGTTGTGTTGCGTCTGGCGTTGTTTCCTTGGCTTTGGTGTCTATCTGGTCTGGTTTTCGGCTCTTCAGAGGGGAGGTTGTGTGGGCTTTGTGCGTTGTTGTTGTGTGCTTTATCTCTTTTTTGAATAAAATCACATTATTCCAAAAAAAATCCTCTTGAAGTCGACATCAACAAAACCTACAAAAACAAAACTTCTTATATAAAATTGTACCCTTGTTGGAAGCGTAATGGACTCAAGAATATAACTTGAATTTCTTAAAACACAATGTAGAGTTGCTTCCTTGTTACAAAATTCACTGAGAGTTTCAACTCTCTTCTTCTTCTTCTTCTTCTTCTATGTTTTTGGTTTTGGATTGGATGATTTTACAAAATAAATGTTGCATGTATTTATACATGCCTACATACTAAATAAAGAAGTGCAATGGATGGTGTAAAGTTTTGTTTTTTCTTCACCAACAAATTCCAATGGCTTTGTAAAAACACAATGTAGAGGAATGTGGGAGGATGTTTGACCATCAACACTCCCCCTCAAACCGACTTCGCATTTTGATTCTTTCTTTGATTTTGTGAAATGTATCTGCCTTCATTGGCTTTGTAAAAATATCTGCAAGATTGTCTTCAGTTCTACGGTGAACTAGTTCCACGACATTGTTCTTTACTTGTTCTTGGACGAAATGATACTTAGTATCGATATGCTTGTTTTGGCTCTGAGATACTGGATTCTTTGCAAGTGATATTGCAGATTTGTTGTCAACACATATAGTCGTTGGACCTTCCTCAAGATGATCCATTTCAGATAAAATAAATCTAAGCCACATTGCTTGACATGTGCATGCTGCTGATGCCATATACTCTGCTTCACAAGTTGATAGAGCTACAGTTTGTTGTTTCTTTGAAGACCAAGTAAATATTGTTGATCCAATATGGAATGCATATCTAGATGTACTCTTTCGATCATCTAAACTTCCACCATATTCGCTATCTGAATAGCGAATCAGTCTAGCATCTGGCGAGTGTGTGTAGAATAAACCATGATTTGTTGTACCTTTAACATATCTCAAGATACGTTTTGTTGTTGCAAAATGGTCTTGCTTTGGATTCTCCATGAATCTGCTAACTAGTCCAACTGAATACATGATATCTGGTCTCGTGAATGTCAAATATCGTAAACTTCCCACCAAACTTTTAAATAATGTTGGGTTCACTGGCTCTTCATTCGAATTTATGCTCATTTTTGTACCTAGTTCAACCGGTGTAGATATTGATTTACAGTCTTTCATTCTTAATTTACGTAGAACTTGCTCTGCATATTTTCTTTGTGAAATGAAGATACCATTCCCTTTTTTGTTAACTTTAATACCGAGAAAGTATGACATCTCACCGATATCTGTCATCTCAAACTCTTTCATCATAGCTTTCTTGAATTCATCGAACAAACTTGAGTTGTTTCCTATAAATATCATATCATCAACATAAAGACATACCACCATCTTGTCTCCGTTTTTTTCTTCATCGTGTAAAGCGAGTGCTCGTACGGACTCTTTATAAAATCATTCTTCTGAAAATATTCATCAATTCTCATGTTCTAAGCTCGTGGAGCTTGCTAAAGGCCATACAAAGCCTTCTTTAAATGATAGACTTTATCTGCTTGATCACGCCTGATGTAGCCATGTGGTTGCTCAACATATACTTTCTCCTCTAGATAGCCATTTAAAATGCAGATTTCACATCCATTTGGTAAAGCGTCCACTTATTTTGTGCTGCTTGTGCTATTAGAAGTCTGATCGTATCAATCCTCGCGACAGGGGCAAAGACTTCATCATAGTCAATCCCTTGCCTTTGTTTGTATCCTTTCACCACTAATCTCGCTTTGTATTTTTAAAATTTTCCTTAGTGGTTGGTCTTTGTTTTATAGACCCATTTAACTCCAATTGGTTTCTGACCTTTTGGAAGACTTGTCAACTCCCAAGTGTCATTCTTTTCAATAGCTACAATTTCTTCATTCATTGCATCTTTCCACTTCTTATCGTCAGCAGCCTCCTCATATGTATAGGATCACATTCTGCTATCAAACAAAATAATGAGTAGTCCATAGGTTCAGTTTCATTGTAGATGTCCGCTAGACTTCTCATTATTTGTAACGCTCCCCCTGGATGGTTATCATCACTATGATTTGTCATCGATTCCTGAGTTGATGGCTTTGGACTTAATGGAGGACTAGGAACATTATTTTAATTTTGATCTTCTATGTTCTCATCCTTTTCACCATCATGTTCAAAGAATAATTCAGGTGTTGTCATCTCATCTTTGTTCCACTTCCAGTAATCCGCTTCATCAAATTCAACATCACGCAAATGATAAGCTTCTTAGTCAGAGGGTTGTAGAGTCTGTACGCTTTGCTTTGTTTATCATATTCGATAAAGATGCACTTCTCTCCTTTATCATCTAACTTCTTCCTTCTCTGATCAGGGACATGTGCATAAGCTACGCACCCAAATACACGAAGATGACTCACCTTTGGTTTGCGACCATTTCATGTTCGTTTGGAGTTTTAAGTTTACACTTTTAGTTGGACATCGGTTAAGCAAGTAAACTGCACACAATACGGCTTCAGCCCAAAATAATCTCGGTAAATGTTTTTCTTTAACCATGCTTCTTGCCATGTCTAGGATTGTGCGATTCTTTCTTTCCACTACGCTATTTTGTTGGGGCGTATATGCAGCAGTCAATTGATGAATAATGTCATGTTGTTTACAAAAAGAATTAAATAATTTTCAAGTATACTCACCTCCTCTAACTGATCTCAATATCTTCAGGTATTCTCCACTTTGCTCTTCGGCCATTACTTTGAACTCCTTGAAATTATCAAGAGCTTCAAGTTTTTCCTTGATGATATACACCCAAACTTTTCTGCTATAGTCATCGATGAATGTAATGTAGTATCGATTTCCACCGAGTGATGTGATATCAAACGGACCTGCTATGTAAGTGTGGATGAGTTCTAAAGGTCTTTTTGCTCTCCACGACTTTGCCACTTTCAAAACTCTGTCTATGTTGCTTGCTTTTCATACAAGCATCACATAACTGATTTGGCATATCAATATTAGGCATACCTTCCACCATTTTTTCATTTGCTAATAATTTCAGACCGGTAAATCCAAGATGGCCATATCGTAAATGCCACAACCACGAGTCATCCTTCAAGATGGACTTCATGCACTTCATTAATTCTCTCTGAATGTTGAGGGTGAAAAGTCAGTTCCTCGTCATTTCGACTTTGCATATTAACACCCCATTTTGTTAATCAGGGTGAGTCTAGGCTGATGATGTTGCTTTTCAAAGCCGGTACATAATACACATCTTCAATATACTTCTTTTCTCCATTTTATAAGGTAACTGCAACTTTACCTTTTCCATCGACTGCTGTCGTAGACGAGTCACCAAATGTCACATCTCCATGTACTGATGCATCCAAGAGGTTGTAAAAAATTCTTTTTGTCCGCACATATGATTGCTAGCACCAGTGTCAAGATAACAAATATTTTCTTTGTTTTTCTCATCTCCCTTATAAGTTAGGAAGACGGAATATCCTTCCTTCTTTTCTTCAGATGCTTCTGAAAGATGGTTTCTTTCTTGTCGTTGAGGAGTATATCTGCACTTATAACTATAATGATCATACTCATTACAATTATAACATTGTACCTCACTTTTTCTATTATGTTGTCGGGATCCACCTCTACCTCGATTTCTTGATCCTCGACCACGATTTCTAGGCTGATACTCTTCATTCGATTCATATTTTCTTTCAAACATTTTTGCACGTCCTCTTCCACCACAATTGTCTCTATTATTGAAGGTGACACGACCTTCTATTTTACGATATCTGTTGTTTAAAGAATTTCCTTTCATGAAGAGTCTACTTTGCAAAGCTTGATCATAACCATCATTGTCATCTTGAATCATTCTCAATTCGTGTGCTTGAAGAGATACGACAAGTTCTTCAATTGAGATTTTAGACAAATCTTTTGCCTCTTCGATTGCTGCAACAACATAACTGAATTTGGAGGATAAGGTGCGTAGGAACTTCTCCATTATTCTTTTATCATCTACCGGTTCTCCATTCTGGCACATTTCATTCGCCACTGTTTGTAAACGAGTCATGTAGCTATCAATGCTCTCTGAATTCGTCATGCGCATTGTCTCATATTCACTTCTCAAAGATTGGAGGCGAACTTTCTTCACTTTCTCTACACCTTGTAGGGATTTTTACAAAATACCTCAAGCATCTTTTAAAGATTTCGCTCCTAATATTTTCTCATAGGTTGATTCATTGACTGCTTGAAAAATCAATAACAATGCATTTTTATATCTTTTCCGTATTTCTCTTAATGCTGCTTTTTGAGTTTCGTTTAATGTTGTTACTATTTCAGCATTCTTAGGCTCATCATACCCCTCATCGACAACATCTCATAATTCTTGGGAACCGAGCAAAACTTCATTTGAATGCTCCAGTTTCCGTAATTTGCTTTTGTAAGCCTCCGAATTTGTGGTTGCACCAAAGTTGGCATTGCTTATCCTTGGCTCTGGATACCACTTGTTGGAAGCGTAATGGACTCAAGAATATAAATTGAATTTCTTAAAACACAGTGTAGAGCTGCTGCTCTTGTTATAAAACTCACTGAGAGTTTCAACTTTCTTCTTCTATGTTTTCGGTTTTGGATTAGATGATTTTACAAAACAAATGTTGCATGTTTTTATACATGCCTACATACTAAATAAGGAAGTGCAATGGATGGAGTAAAGGTTTGTTTTTTCTTCACCAACAAATTCCAATGGAGGAGAGGAATGTGGGAGGATGTTTGAACATCAACAACCTTCACATTTTTCGCACTATGCTGAATGTACAATATAAAATATTATTTTTAAAGTGAAATCATTTTAAATTTAATGGTTTTGAATATTTCAATGGGTGATCGGCCTGTGCACACTTCAACCTTGGAAGCTTAATCTTCTTCATAACTTGGATCATAACACAATGGAGGGTAGTCAAACAATTTATTTGCTCCTCATAATCTATTCGATTCATTATTCTACATGATATTTGGAATAAGGGGGACCAAAAGGTGTGGGGAGGAGGGGCTAAGGCATCACTACATCAGAAAAAGACACATCAATCATATTTTGACGAAGTCACATAAGAAATAGTCGCATAAGATATCTTATCTGACTAACATATTTGGTGAGTCACAAAAACAATCTTATGCGACTAATGTGTAGTGACTAGGGTATGTTAGACAAATTCTGTTTGTTATGCGACAAAATATAAAGCGACTTGCCAAAATTTGTCGCGTTAGGCTCGTTAGGCTCATTATGAGACTAAATGTAAAGTGACTTACCAAAATTTATCTCATAAGGGTTATTTTGAAAATTTCATGTACGCTCTGTTGGAGAAATGACAAGGTAATGAATTACGTATTAATTGTTTCAGACACATTAATTGATAAATCTCTCTCGTCGCTCCTAGGGAGTTGGAGCAAAAAATTTGTTTCAATAATGTCGAACATAGCTAGTTGGAATGTGCGTAGTTTAAAACACCACTCAAAGCAATCTGTGGTTAGGTCGTTTATCAGTAAATTTCAAACTGGTTTTATGGGTATTTTAGAAGCGAAGGTTAAGTCAGAGAATAAAGATAAGATGCTTAGATCCTGTTCTCTGGATTCTGATTGGAAGGCCTTCTATTTCGATGAGAACCTGGTAGCAAGGGTAGAATCTTAGTAATTTGGAACTCCAGTATCTTTAAAGTTGATATCATTTTTGCTGATTATTAGGTTGTTGTTTGCTACTCGTTTTGGTACGATAAAAGGGTATTAGTTGTCTTCGTGTATGCCTTTAACAGAAAGGGAGATAGAGGTTATGTTTGGAACAACTTGCCAAACCTAATCAGGAATTTTAGTGCTCCTTCAATGTTATTGGAGACTTCAATTGCATTTGGATCCCGATAAGAAGGTGAATAGATCTTCAACCAAAGAATTTGACATGAAAGAGCTGAAGGATTTTTTGAATTGTGCTGAGCTTACTAACATTGGTCTGATACACACATCGCTAGGGGATGAATTTGGAGTAAGTTAGACCGAATTTTGATTAATCGGGATCTGTTAAATGAGTTTCTGCCTGCTATAGGATTTTTCCCTGACTCGGGCATATTTGACCACTCTCCAGCAGTAGTTAAATCTGTGCTTGAAAACAGGAAAAAGCAGTGGAAAAGTTGGAGGAAAACAGCACTAGTTAAATCTGTGGTTGAACAATTTTCAGCATCTCTTACTAGACATTGGAGTAAAAGTTGTAAGAACCTTTTTGATCTTCAAAGGAATTTTAGGAACCTGAAGATTTGGCTTAAAACTCACATGAGAAGGATTAATGTGGACCTGAGCTAGAGGGTTTGAAGATGCGAGGGATGTCCTTATCGAAGTCCAAAGGAATCGCAAAGATGATCCTAATATTGTAAGCCTTATGCAGGAGGAAGCCACTGGTGTTGTTGAGCTCAGGAAGCTTCTACATTATCAATTTATCTTCAACTGTCAAAAGAAGCGTATTAATTGGGATAGGAAGGAGATTTGAATACTCAATACTTCTATAGAGCAATCAAAGGAAGAAGGGCAAGGAATATGATATATTGTGTTCAGTTGAAGGATGGTAGTGTGTCTTTTGACAAAAAGAACATAAAAGAAGAATTTATGAGATTCTTGAAGGGCCTGCTACACCAATCCCAGCATAGCAGCGCTCTTGGAGTTGAGAGGCTAATTCTTGAAGGTATGAGACTTGAGGAGGAGGACTGTATTAACCTTGCCAGAGATGTATCATTTAACAAGGTTGGTACGGTTATCAGGGAGTTGCCAAACAATAAAGTTGTCTGTCCGGATGAATTTAATGGATAAATATGATTGGAGTCATTGCGGTTAGGATATATTCATATCCATAAGACAGTTCTTTAGTGATGGGAGGATGCCTCACAACATTAACTCAACTTACTTTGCCCTTATTCTGAAAGTTCCGTTGTGCTTCCAAACCAAAGGATTTTAGACATATCAGTTGTTGCAATGTTATATACAGAGTTATATCTACGGTTATCACCAAGCGCCTCAAACTGAGTTTGCCTAAGCTTATTGGCCATGCACGGTCCGCTTTCGTTTCGAATAGGTCCATAACACACAATATCTACCTTGCTCAAGAGTTAGTTGCAGGCTATAATAGAAATCATATTAGTCTGAGGTGTGTGTTGAATATTGACATTTGTAAAGCTTATGACACGGTTAGATGGGATTTCTTGGAGAAAATCATGTCTTTGTTTGGTTTTCTGTGTGTTTTTGTCAAGTGGGTGATGGCTTGTGTCCGGACTGTTAGATACTCAATGTTGATTATTGGGGAGATGGTGGACTACTTCTCTAGTAGTTGTGGCCTCCGACAAGGTGACCCTTTGTTCCCTTTCTTATTCACTCTTGTGATGGAGATATTATCTAGAATGTTAAACAGGTTGAATAGGAATAAAGGGTTTTGATTCCACTCCAAGTGCAAGAAAATTAACCTTACGCATTTGATGTTTGCAGATGACCTCCTGAATTTCGCCAAAGTTGGTGAGAGGTCAATTCAACATATTTCAAGAGTGTTGAAGGAATTCTCATCGTGGTTAGGGTTAAAAGTGAACTATAACATTGTGGCCAGGTTTAAATAACTATTTAAATTAAAAATCAATTTAATCTCAACAATCAAAATTAACGGTTGAGATCATGGCCTCCCGTCTTACAAAACTTGTACGTCTCTCTTAATTAGAGTTCAAAAGTTGAGTTTGAGTTAATATTAATTAGATTTTGATGGTTCAGTTGGGGTTATGGTTTTTGAATGAATATGCAGGTAATCCGATCTTTTACAAACAAATGGAAATGAACTATAATATTAAGAAAATGAAGAAATCTGATACAGCCATGGCATGATTGCAAGTAAGACATTTATCATAAAGATTTTCATACTTATTAAATGTGATTCTGTATGACAATGCTGCATACAAATTATCAGATTTGCAGGTTAGAGGAGATAGTGCTAACCCATTATGATATGCAACGTGAGGATGACTTTGTGTAACATATTCCATTAGCCAGTAAACCACCTCATTCTCTACTGGAATTGATCCCAGGTTAATTCTGTGATCGCTGATCAAAAAGAATATATAATACTCG
Source organism: Sedum album (assembly GCA_006409495.1). Classification (NCBI taxonomy): domain Eukaryota; kingdom Viridiplantae; phylum Streptophyta; class Magnoliopsida; order Saxifragales; family Crassulaceae; genus Sedum; species Sedum album. The sequence continues at coordinate 7,325 of QZGG01003626.1, read as the reverse complement.
AAAAGAATGTGAGTCTGAATATGAGCTAACAGATCGAAGAGTTGAAATTAAGCATGGGTTCTTGTGTTTTATTGTCTAGGCCTGGCTTCTTGGTTTGTGTCATCAACTCATCTTTCTTTCTGCTTAGAGTTTTTGAGTAGCATTATGGAGTGCGCGGGCTGGCTTACGCTGAACTCTCATTCTTCTGTTTTCAAAAATAAGCCTCCGATTTGTCCTTACAAATTTTGTCTCCTGCTTTTTTGCATTCTTGTCCTTGTTTTCTACGGCAGAGATATCCAATGCCCTCATTTTCTGCTAGGGCAGCCGGTATCATCAAGTTTAATGTTGGAGTCAGAAAGAGAACTGCCCGAAACTCTATCAGAACACGGAAGGTTACCCTTTGCACTGAGAGCAACAAATGAAAGTTGTGACTTGTTCACTGGAAAATGGGTTTGGGATAATGTAACTCATCCACTGTACAAGGAGGAAGATTGTCCGTTTATCGACTCACAACTTACATGCCATGCTAATGGCAGGCCAGACAATTCTTATCAGTTTTGGAGATGGCAACCGAATGGATGTGATCTTCCCAGGTATAAGCATGTTATGAATATTTTTCATATTTATCATTTATATGAGCCAGTAGATAAACCTAAATACAAATACTACCTGAGAATTGATTTGGTTCGAATGCGGATATTGTAGCTTTAATGCCTCATTGATCCTGGAAAGCATTCGAGGAAAAAGAATGTTGTATGTGGGTGATTCGCTGAACCGTGGACAGTTCTTCTCGATGGTCTGTTTAGTTCAGTCATTAATTCCTGAAACCGAAAAAAACCTGGAGTATCATGATTCCCTCATCACATTCCAAGCAAAGGTTGAAATTTTTTTCATGTGGAAAATATATCCGAGACACCTAAGGATTTATGCACATATATTCAACTTCCATTTTTCGCGACTATCCGCAGGGTTACAACGCTACGATAGAATTCTACTGGGCTCCATTTCTTTTGGAATCAAACTCAGACGATATACTCAACCACAAGAAAACAGACCGAGTTGTGAGAAAAGGGTCCATTGATAAACATGGAGATCACTGGAAAGGAGCAGATATAATGATCTTTAACACATACATGTGGTGGATCACTGGTTCAAACTTTAAAGTCCTGTAAGTATCTGTACAAAGCTCCCAAGCAGTAAAACCATTTCAATAAATTATTTCTAAACAGTTTGAATTTTATACAGGGACGGATCATTCGCAGACGAACAGAAAAAGATCAATGAGCTTACTACAGAAGAAGCTTATGCCATGAGTATCGAGAGTATGCTGAAATGGGTCAAGAAAAACATGGACACCACGAAAACCCGAGTATTTTTCACCAGCATGTCCCCTTTTCATCCATGTAAGTTAACAGTTAGTCTAGTCTTTGAGAATTCTTCTCTTGAATTTTTTCTTATCTAGTTTTTGTTCATTTTTACAGTAATGATTGGGGAGGGAAAGAAGACGGAAATTGTTACAACGAAACGACAATGATATCGGACGAAACATATTGGAATTCAGAAAGCAGGAAGAGTATAATGCAAGTGATAAAAGATGAGTTTACAAAATCTGAATATCCCATCACCTTGCTGAACATAACACAACTATCTAGTTACAGAAAGGACGCACATTTATCAATATATCGAAAGCAGTGGAAGCCGTTGACGCCGGAGGAGATAGCAAATCCCATTGGGTATGCAGATTGCACACACTTTTGTTTACCAGGGCTGCAGGATACCTGGAATGAGCTCCTATTTTCCAAACTCTTATACCCTTGATTAGAAATGTAAAATTATTACCAGCCTACCAGGTTTCAAAATGAAATGAATATATTCGCTTTTAGACATCCCTTGATACGGTTTATTGTGATAGAGTAAATTGTCAATTACATAATGAACCAATCCTAGTCTGATCAGAAAAACGACTTATAAATCATCATATTTCAAAATTCAGTATATATTCAGTAATTTTCATTCAACAAGTCGACTTTAGAACTTGTCAACTAACTTTCCATAATATTTAATGCATTTCAAAATAAAAATGGAAAATATTATTTTCCCAACACTTCAACCTGACCCAAAATCAGCTGAAGAAAATACATCAATTAAAATGCATGTATTTATAAAACCTGAAAATGAATTTTGAAGTACAGAACATCCTGCTCGAACTACATGCACACACATTACTCACAACGTGGTAAACTCATACAACAAACGCACCAGAACTTACGCACGAAAATATTACATCGGCTATTGCTCTTCTCTTTTTATTGATCCCACAACAGGAGGTAACATAGTTTCATCTTTCAAAATTGCTTCCTCTGTGTCTGATTTGTGAAGCTTAGGACTGTCAACACTGTCATTGATTGTGATCATTGTTGCACTTGGTGTCTCTTGATGAACTCCATTGATTTCTAAGTTGGTTATGTCAGTTTCTGTCTCCTCAACTTTTCTGCAAAACTTGTCTTCGACTATATCATACGCATTTCCAGTCCTTACTTCCTGGGCAAGCGAACACCAGCAACAGCATAGCCAAAGAGCACAGTCAGTGACAGCGGGTCGCCAGCTGCTTCCCGGTAGATTAAATCTTTTCCGCATCTGTATCCTCCAAAAACCGCCGTAGAGCAAACCAAAAACACAAAGAATGATTCCAGTAAATACTAAGGCAAGTCTGACAGCCTCATTGTCGATATTTATAGCCGCCAAGTTGAAAATAAAAAACGGAGCCATGCAGAATAGAAGAAAAGTCGCAATGTGAACATACATGTTACCGAAACCAAGCCTCTCCATATTCCACCCGAATACGCAGAAGGTGCAGAATAAAGATAAGTATGCGGTTGAAATATCGTCCCAAAAGTCAAATATCCCTCCGCTCCACTGCGGCGTGGTTTCAATGATTCTATGTTCATCGTTTGAAGCGAATGAGTACCGCTTCTGCAGAGCGTGCGTCCTTATCGGCGAAGCCATCCTGACATGTGATTCTTCATCTCCATCTTCGCCATACTCCTTTCCAAGCGGGCTCATAATACAATATAGTCCAGCAATTGCAGGGGCCCCGATGGCCACTGAAATGCATATACCAACTCCGATAGCAGGTCTCTCAGATCGCTTGTACCCCAAGTTCAGGCCACAAAGCGCATATTGCGCAAACAGTTCAAGTTAAGCAAACCAATCGCTACCAACATGTGTGCCCACTCGTGCGGCTTGTAAGTCCCATTCTTGCAATAAACCTTTCGAAGCTTGGAAATATCCGCCGGAGTCCATCTGATAAGAAGTATAAGATGATATATCCGTTTTGGGTGCTGATACAAACACATGAGAGTAAAAAGCGCATTAAGAATCTGATTATTAACTTCAAACCACACATTTCTATCAGATTTTTTCGGGATCACAGCGTTGAGCATTCCGGTCATAACAAGAAACAATATTGCCCCAGAAACCGCCACGCACAAAATCCAAGCAAATAGTGCCATGTTAATTGGGTTCTTAATCCACTCCTTGCAAAGCTTACGTAACGATATCCAATCAATCTTACGAGATAAAACCCCATTTATCTTATCTTTCAAATGACTGCTAGTAGATCCCATCTTACGCGAAGCCTCGTCTCTCGATTCAGCCAAATGCCAAAACTTAACCGATGGAGAGGATAAACTGACACGCCCCGGACCAGTGTTAAATTTCCTCACTTTACCATATATCCCTTTTACCTTACCAGAAAAGCTGCTAGTTGAATCCTCATTGCTCAAAAGCATCCGATTAGATGAAATGCTCATCGGGGTATGAGACTTAACTTTAGCACGACTCACTTCATCCATTTCCCCCTGAACAACACCATTCTCTTGCGTCATTTCTCGTGAACTAAATCCAATCTCGCACTACTCGGATAATTCCAAATATCTGGTGAAAAAATGCAACTAAAATCAACATCATTACCAGAAAAAGAACAGATTAAACAGCTTGATTTCTACTTCCATAAAAATAACACATATAATTTACAGCAACAACCAGCTTCTTACCTTAACATTCACAAAAATTCAAACAAAAACAGAATTAAAAAATAACAAAACCCTAACACAACAATTTACAAGATTACATTTTCAGAATCGCCAGAAAAGTGAAATTGAAGATACGAATCACCAGACAAACGAAACCCCAGATCGAGAAAGTCAGAAGCTTGCAGCGAGTTTTGAACGAGAATGTCTGAGTTGGACCATTAGGTTCGAATTCGTCGACATAGTCTTTTGTTTACAACAGGTGGATGTGAGACGATGATGCTGCTTGCTGGCATTGTTTGAATAGAATGGACAGTGCGGTGTCGTTTTTAAGATTCTTGACGTATGAGGTCGGCTGGAACATTGATTAATTTAAGACTCTAAACTGCTTAAGCATTTGCTTAAACAAATCAGTGGGTGATTGTTTAAAATATTCCTTATGTTTCTGTTGATTGTATTTTTTCAATGTAACTGATTGCACTACTTCATTGCATTTATTATGTGCATATCATGTGAGAACATGTGCAACTCACATGTCTTATTAAATTGCTGGCACAATCTAGTGCATTCAAAAAACGCAATCAACGGATGAAAGAGGAAATTCATGAGTCCACCGAAATAGATAAATCCACATGATACAATCACTGACTATTATTGCATATAGTATTTGAAAATTCAACAAATTATAATTGACACAAAACCAGTCACTCAAGTATTTTATTTTATTTTAGTTTTAGTTTTTGTTGTGTTTTGTTTTAAAAACTTTAACCTTCACTTGCAACTTTTCTCCATTTTTTAACCCTCGGTTTGGTTTGGATGTAAGAAAAAGTAGTGGAAAAAAGTTTAAAGAAAAATGTAAAGGAAATTAATTTTCTCATGGAAAAGTTTACATTGTTTCTTTTTTTATTTTCATTTTTACACAACTAAACACACCCAAATATTTTTCTTTAAATTTTTCTAAATGTTTCTTTTCCACCAATTTTCCATGCAACCAAACGGTGCGTAAAATTTATGTTATTTTACTATATATCCTATACGTCAAGTAAAAGAAGATTTTGTTCCTTATTTACCCACTTAAAAGTTTGGTTCCTCAGTAACTAACCCCTATCGAAAACTTAGTTCCTCATTTACCCTTATCAAGTGAAGACGCTATTCGCATAAGGAGTAGCGGCCTAGCGGTAAGCCACTAGTCTCTGTTCGGAAAGATCAGTGTGGTTCAATTCCTATTGAGTGCATCTCCGCCTTAAGGCTCTTTACACAAAAACATCTTTTAAAAAGACACTTTAAATCCAGTCATCAATAAAAATATTTAGAAAAATCATGTAATCAAAACAATAAAATGAAAGCGCCTTTGTGCTTTCAATAAAAACAAGTTATATATTCAAAATTCAAAAAACTATTCTACAAAATTACAAAATATTTCAATAAATTTCATAAAAAAATGATAAAACAAAACAAATATTTTTAATTCCGAAAACTATTCTGTGAGGACATGCATTTTTAGTAAGACAGAAGGACATGATTTCAGCAGTTGATTTTTATCAATCTAACAGTTGATATTGGTAACCGTCAATCACCAACCGTCCGTGTTTTTGCAAATCCAACCGCTCAATTAATTAAAAACCAACTTTAATCGCAACCGTCAATTTAATCAAATCTACGACCAAGATTACGTCCGTATGTCTCACAAAATTTACGTATTTCTCTAGAAATCAACTCTAAAAACACAATAATTAATTTTATTTTATTTTGAATTTAATAAAACAATAAATAATCAAAATTAATACAACAAACTGGTAATTTCAATTTCAATCGGTGTGAATAACTGGGGTTGTAATCGAAATAAATAAAATCATTTATTATACGGCGGATGATTATAATTTAATAATATTAATAGGAAAGTGGTTCAAGGAGGGCCAAAAACTAATGTGAGACAAAAGGACATCATTTCACCCGTTGATTTTTATCAATCCGTTATTCACCAACTGCCCCGTATTTTTTGCTAATTCATTATAAATTTAATTAAAAGTAAATTTAATTTCAACCGCTAGATTAATCTTAACCAACAGTTGAGATTAAGTCTCTATGTCTCACAAAAATTTGATGTCCTCCTAGAATTCAACCCATATTAATAGAATATATAGAAATGGTTAATTACAGATGACCACCTGCATAATAGGCTATATTCCACTCCACCGCCCTTATGTTGTAATATTGCATTCAACCACCTGCATAACAATTGCCGTTACCAAACAACCACCTGTCACTGTTCCGTCAAAGATTTCGTTAAATATATTAACTTTTTTAATATAATAATAATATTCTTATTACAATACACCACCAATATAATAAATGAATTTTTACTTCACCACCTCTATAATTGCTTCCGTTACCATTTAACCATCTCTCTATTAGCATAGGTGGTTGAATGCAAAATTAATTAATAAAAGTGGTGGAGTGAAATATGGCCTATTATAAAAGTTGTCATCTGTAATTAACCCATATAGAAAATTCGAAAAGAGTTGTGCAAATGACTTATTGGAGAGCCTTGAAATTGATGTTAGAATATTTCAGTCCTTCAAATTTTAATCTAATTTTTTTACCCGATGATGGAAAAGGTAGTGGAAATAAAATTTAATGAAAAATTTAAAAGTCTCACGGAAAATTGAGAGTAAAATTTACATTGTTTTCTTTGTTGTTTTTTCATTTTCTTTACTACAACCAAACACAACCTAATATTTTTATTTAAATTTTTCATCAGATTTTCTTTTTCATCAATTTGTCCTTCTAACCAAACGGAGCCTAAAAGTTTTAATGGATCAATTTTATCAAAACGCCTTTTGAAAAAATATTTTTATTTTAGTTTTTTTAGTATTTAGTTTTGAAAACTTTAACCTTCACTTGCAACTTTTCTCCATTTTTTAACCCTCAGTTTGGATGTAAGAAAAAGTGGTGGAAAGAAAGTTTAAAGAAAAATGTAAAGGAAATTAATTTTTTCATGGAAAATTGAGTGGAAAAGTTTAGATTGTTTCTTTTATTATTTTTTCATTTTCTTCGATACAACCAAACACGCCCAAATATTTTTCTTTAAATTTTTCTAAATGTTTCTTTTCCATCAATTTTCCATGCAACAAAACGGATGTATTATCACTAGTACAGATTATGTATTCAACAGCGCTTGTAATTAGGCGCTGTAAAAATAATTAGATATTTAACAGCGCTTTTTACCAAAACGCTGTAATAATACAATTTAGCACAGCGTTTTTATAAAAAACGCTGTAAAAAATAAATAACAGCGCTTTTCTTTTTAAGCGC
>QZGG01003625.1:0-21956 GCA_006409495.1 Sedum album | reverse complement strand
TGCCTTGGCCCATAGATCCTTTGAGATATCTTAGATCCTTTCCACCATTTGCCAATGATGCATTTTGGACTTTGCATATGTTGGCTCACTTGATTCTTTGAAAGACTGTCTTACAATGTTTACCCAAAATACAAGCCTCACAAGCATCATTCATAGATTGTGCATCAGGTTCCAAAGCTCTAATGTGAGGATGTCCTAATCTAGCATGCCATATAACATCATTTGGCTCGGTTGTTGTACTAAGTGCTTGATCACAGTTCCTAGTCTCTTCAAGTACATATAAATTCCCCTTTGGCACTCCTCTACCAAGGGTTTTGTTACTCTTTATATCCTGTAATATAACATCATCAGGACCAAACCTAACATATCAGTTTAGGTCTTTTACAATCTTCTTAACAGATAGCAAGTTTGATGCAAAACTAGGCATGAAAAGAGCACTAGACTTCTTACTGAATAACTCTAAATCTCCTACACCCTTTCAAAGGCCTTACATTACTTAGCAAACTAGCATTTCCAACCATGTGATCAGATGCACCAGAATCAATAATCAAAGGCCTATGTGTAGTAATTGCCTATATATCAGGTCTTTTGATAGTTAAATAAATCAACTTACCAACCATCCTTCTGTATAGCTTTTCATCCTCAAAGGGCTTTTCATCAATCTCCCCCTCACGTATGACTTTGTATCCTTCCTCAAGTGGAGTCTTTGCTGGTTTCACTCCAAGCTTTCCTGCTTCACACAAAAGATCAAGTGTGTACTTCCTTTGTGATAAGAATAACCCCTCTTTCGAGTTGCACATCTCAATACCAAGAAAGTACTTTAGTTCACCCAAGTCTTTAATATCAAAAACCGAATTGAGAAAAGTTTTAGTTTCGAGTATACCTTGTTTGTCATCTCCTGTGATGATGATATCATCAACATACACAAGGATCACAACTATACCTGATGGCGTAGTGAGGGTGAAGAGTGTATGATCAGCTTGAGATTTGTGAATCCTCTTTTGATGAGAGTTGTGCTCAGCTTGTGGTACCATGCCCTTGGTGATTGCTTTAGACCATAGATAGCTTTCTTAAGCCTAAGAACCTTACCTGGTTTGACCATGCTTTCAAGCCCTGGTGGAGGATGCATATAGACTTCTTCTTCAAGCTCACCTTGTAGGAATGCATTCTTGACATCCATCTGCCATAGATCCCATCCTAGGTTTGTAGCAACTGAGAGGATGACTCGAACTGAATGGAGCTTGGCCACAGGTGCAAAAGTGTCAAGGTAGTCTTCCCCATATGTTTGAGTGAATCCTCTTGCCACTAACCTTGCCTTGTACCTCTCAATCTGTCCATCACTCTTGTATTTGATGGTGAATACCCATCTGCTGGTCACGGCCTTCTTACCTTTGGGAAGATCAGATTCATACCAAGTTCCATTCCTCTCCATGGCTTTGGTCTCTTCTTGAATTGCAGCCATCCATTCCTTGTGGTCTTTGGCCTCTTCATAGGTCTTAGGGACTTCCCCTTCGTCCAACTTGCTGATGAAGCTTCGGTGATCCTTTGGGAACCCATCCAAAGAACAAACAGACTGAATAGGATAAGCAACAGCAGTACCATTATAAAATATCTTCCAGTTTGATGGAGACTTCCTCAGCCTAGTGCTTCTTCTTAGAGTTTGTGGTTGCTCAGCTTGAATTGATTCTGGTTCTTGATCAGCAGGTTGTGTTTGTCCTTGATCAGCTTCTTCTTCATTCTCCTCTTGATCATTCTGAGTTTGATCTTCATCTTCTTCATTCACAGAATCTGAACTCTCCTGGTTCTCTTCCTGATCATGACTTGATGAGTCAACTTCTTGAGGAGTTGTGGTTGAATCTTCATCAGATTCATCATGTGCATCATCCTGTATTCCCCCCTCATGATCAGGATGGGGAACACAAGGAGATGTGCTAGGGACCGAAGGTGTGGTGATGAAGTTGTCAATGATCCTTCTCAAGGCTGCAACTTTGTCTGATGGAGAGTTTGAGATATCTTTCACTTCCTCCCATCCTGCCTTGTCAAAGTAAGCTTTGGATTCCATGAACTTCACATCCCTGGATACCAAGACCTTTCTTGAAACAGGATCATAGCACTTGTATCCTTTTTGGGTGGCAGAATATCCAATGAACACAGCCCTTGTGCTTTTCTCATCCAGCTTAGTTCGAAGCTCACCTGGAACTAACACAAAACAAAGGCACCCAAAAACCTTTAGATGATTAATGGAAGGTTTGGTTTTGTTTAGTACCTCATATGGAGATATGTCATTGAGGACTTTGGTGGGAATTCTGTTGATCAAGTAGCAAGCTGTCATAACAGCATCCCCCCAAAACCTCTTAGGCATATTAGTGTGAAACATCATGGACCGTGCCACCTCCATAAGATGTCTATTCTTTCTTTCAGCCACTCCATTCTGTTGAGGTGTATAAGGGCAGCTCGTTTGGTGATCAATCCCATTCTTGGCTAGGTGTTGCTTGAATGCGTTGCTCATGTATTCTCCTCCATTATCTGTTCTAAATGTTTTGATCTTCGCATTGAAGTGGTTAGTAACATAATTCTGAAAATTAATGAAGGCATCTAGTACTCTATCCTTAGAAGGTAATAGGGTTAACCAAGTATATTTCGACTTTTCATCTATGAATGTAACAAAGTACTTATGGTTATCCCTAGATATGCAAGGGGCAGTCCATACATCCGAGTGTACTAGGTCAAAACAGTTTTCATATGATGTTTTAGAAGTTGGAAATACTGATTTGTGATGTTTACCTAATATACATGCTTCACATTCATCATGTTTAAGTTTAATATCAGGAAACAACAAGTTTAATGCCCTCGGATGAGGATGCCCCAATCTAGCATGCCAAATTTCATTATTCGCATTAGATACTTCTGAATTGAAAGTAAAAGATTCATCATGCAAAGAAACATAGGAACTAGCTAAGTTGTCAAGGAAATAGAGGCCTTCTTTGGAAACACCTTCACCTAGAAGAGCACCGGTCTTAATATCCTGAAATCGAAGCTCATTAGGACCAAACATCACCCAACAATTAAGATCAGTAGCAATTCTTTTGACAGATAAGAGGTTAGATGTAAAATCAGGCATGAAGTAAGCTTTAGAGTCCTTATTAAACAATCTAACAATACCTAATCCTTTAATAGGCACACGGTCACCATTAGCAATTTCTACATGTCCTTTTGTTGGTTGAATGTTTTTGATTAGTTTGGAGTTCGAAATCATATGATGTGAAGCACCAGAGTCGACTATACAATAATCAGATTTATTAGAAGCAAAGAGAGACATACCATTGGACTTACCCATGCTCTCCTTAAAGGCATGGAGGAGAGCATCTAGGTCTGATTTCTTCAAGTATTGATCCTCCTTAGGTCCGGTTGAGTCCTCATTAGCTTTATTGGCTTGTGGTTGCTTGAATTTGGCAGGTTTCAAGTGAGGGTGTAGAATCCAACACTTGTCTTTTAAATGGCCTCTTTTTTTGCAGTGATCACACATCAAACTCTTCCTCTCATCAACTTTGTTAACCACCTGGTTAGCCTTTTCATCCACAACTCTATGAGCCACACTTAACTCCTTCTTCCCTTCAAAAATAAGTGGAGCCTTGCTCCTTCTGAATTTGTGCACACACTTCTTCCAGGGAGGGGAGCTTGTCTGCCCTTAGAATGTGTTTGACAAGGTCTTTGTATGAGTGATCTAGGGTTTGCAGCAACCCAAACACCTTATCTTCTTCCCTTCTTTTGTTGAGGATTGCAGGATCAATAGTTGAGGTCTCAATGTCTCCAATTCTGCCCATAGTGTGTTGAACCTCCCAAAGTGCTTTGTGAACTCCATATTATCTTGGCTTAGGGTGTTGAGTGCCCTCTTGACCTCAAACACACGGCTCAATTGCTTGTGTTGCCATAAACCTTCTCAAGTGTCTCCCACAGGGCTTTGGCATTCACACAAAAAGAGTAGGCTTCAAGGATTGACACATCCAAAGAGGCTTGTAGTATGGTCATCACCAATAAGTCCTCTTGTAGCCACTTCTCTTCATCACATCTTGTGACAGGTTTCCCATCATCTCCCTTGGTAGTAATTGTGGGGGCCTTATCACTCTCAAGATGAGAACATAACCCCTTACTCCCCAAGGTAACTCTGGCCATTCTAGACCATAGAACATAATTAGGCCCCTTAAGGACCACTGGTATTGCCACAACTCGAGTATCCATGATGAGAGTTTGTGGAAAAAAAATTTGATTTTTTTGTGCGGAAGTTGTTTAGGATCTTGCTCCTGATACCATGAAAGAATTCAGAGTATATTAAGTTTGTAGAGTGTGGAAGAATGACAAGTAAGGAAGTAAACAAAGAAAAGTTTACAAAAGAGTATTGATTGTATTGAATAACAAGAGTATACAAGTAGGATATTTATACAAGTCTTAGGAAACAATGTTGGCCTAGCTTAGGTTGGTTTAGGTAAGTAGATAATCAAGATTTGGTTTCTTTAGGAAACCTTGAATATCTTTAGGAAACCTTTAATATCTTTAGGTAACCTTAGATATCTTTAGGGAACCTTTAGGATATCTTGAATATCTCTTGAATATCTTCATAAACTTACTGCCCAAGCTTCCCCTCTAACCGACTTTGAGCAGGTTCCTACTATTCCAACATTTGTCCTCCATGTTTCCTTAAGTCAAACATGTGCCCTACATGTTTTCTTATTCCAACAAAAGGGGTTTCATAGGAAATTGTCTACACTACTTGCTCGTTAAGTAAAGTCTATGGAAGTAAACAACAATGATTCAATAGCATTTTATGAGATTCCGAGTATGTAAACGAGTAGAAAAATGCATGACAAACCCTAATACTCATACAAAGTCTTCATTTCTGTTCACTTTGTTGGTTAAAGGGGTTTCATAGGAAATCGTCTACATTACATTTTTTTTCTTTCTTAATAAAAGCTAGGCGGTGCCAGCGCTTTTATTATTTAATGATCCGAACAGCCCGGACCGTGGCTCATACATAAATGCCAGAGTTTGACCCTCAGACGCCAATGATGAATTATAGAACCCCACCACTGAAAAACGTCGAACAGGTATAAACCCCACTCTAGCGAATCAAACAAGAAGGTAAAACCACAAACACCAAAACAAAACATGGATTAGGCATACCCATCTCCATGAAATAAACCAAAAGAAGTTTAAATATGAATGACGCTGTCATCTCTGCTATGCACTGAAGTAGTCCGACCATCCCATCGAAATGCTATCTCGCTATCATCCCTGACTGGGTGAACTTCAAAACCACCAACCGGACCCTCTGGAGGCCTCCATGTGCTGCCACTTCGAGCTGGACGGGCACTAATTAGGGCGGCCATGATCAAGTCATTAAGAACTGAGCTGTGATATGGACGATGAATAAGCTGAACTATTTTTGGAGCCCAGCGAAGGACAGCCCGCTTGCAGTCATCCCGATCTCCCTCGTGCATATAAGCATTGCGAGCTTTCCACAGCTCCCATACTGCACAACAAGCAATCACCGTAGCTAAGCAATCCATAAAACACTTTCTATTACCCCGAAGCCATACCCGATGAAAAGCACGCAGCCCATGAATATGGGGTCGATCAAATAACCTTCCAAGAAACTGCCAAAGCTCTACGGCCCAATCACCTGCAAATAAAAGATGTTGCAGGCTTTCCACTGACGGAGAGGCGCAACACCTGCATTTATAAACAAGAGGGATCCTAAGGCTCATAACCCTGATATCAATCGGAACAATGTCATGAAACGCCCGCCAGATAAAGACTGAGATTTTCGGTGGTATCCATGGACGCCACAACCGAGATGCCCACCCTAACGTAGGGATATCGGGCTGCAGAAAATCAAAGTAAGCCTTTGTCGAGAAACGCCCATCCTTCGTAAGTCTATTAAGGAACATATTGTCCACCTCCGTAAACTGCACACTGGTAAAGGAACTGTGGGACGAATGAGGAACAACATCAAGCAGGGAAAGACGCTGACCCGGGTTCGTGCAAACCTCCCTAATAGAGTAATGACGAATCCAAGACGGAGCAGCCACCCCCATTTGGGAGCATATAAATCCCGCAGTGGAGTCCCCACGACCAAGCACCCAATATCCAAGGGAGCGCCCTTTATCTATCAAGGGACCCAAGGCATTCCACATAGGGGAGCCTCTCCGACCCACAACAAACCGAGATCCAGCATAGCGAGCCCACAAAGACTCACCCTGAATAAAGTTCCATGCGAGCTTAACATGAAGAGATTCCTTAACATAACCCAATTTTCGCACACCTAAGCCACCAGCAAGTTTAGGAGTACAGATGCTCTCCCATGCAATCCAGTGTCTGTGCTTCCCATCAGCTCCATCCCATAAGAAACTGCTCAGGAGGGAATTGATTCGAGAGATAACAGTGCTGGGGACAGGAAGAACCATGAGACAGTGAATATTCATACTAGCAAGCACTGATGTAATAAGGGTGACACGAGCAGCCATGGACAGAAAGCATCGAGCCCAGCCTTGGATTCGAGACATGATCCTGGCTTCAGGTGATGGAAATACTCGACCAGGGTCCTACCCTTGTAGAGCGGAGCGCCAAGGTATGTCACAGGGAGCTGGGTTTCCACAAAACTCGTGATCCGACAGGCCGCAACCCTAGTATCCAAGGTCGTCTTTCAAGAAAAGATAATCATGCTCTTATTGGCATTCAGCTGCTGACCCGAAACTATGCAGAACCGATCAATAACTCCCATTAGACCACGGAGCGAGGGCTCTGCCCCATTAATAAACATAAGGATATCACCTGTAAAAAGCAGGTGGCTGATGGGAATAGCACGCCTACGGGTACAATATGGGAGTACTACCCCATCCTCTACCGCGCGAGACATGGCCCTCGAAAACCATTCCATACACAGGACGAATAAGCTCAGAGAAAGAGGATCACTTGCCTTACACCCCTGTGTGACCGAAAGAAACCATAGCATTTACCATCCCATTTGATGGAGTAATGACAGTTAGATATGCAGCGGAAGTTAAGATCACACCATTTCTCGCTAAAACCAAAGCTTCTGAGTATTTGAAGAATAAAGGTCCATGAAATCCGGTCATAAGCTTTAGCCATATCAAGCTTGATGACAACATTCCCGCCACAAGCCCCGCTATCCAAATCATGGATCAGGTCATGAGCCAACACAATATGACTATGCATAGATCGGCCATGGATAAAACCAGTTTGATCCTCAGAGACCAGTTTGGGCATCCACTTGCTCAGACGAGTCATCAGCACATGGGAGATGATTTTGTGACAAAAGTTGCATAGACTGATGGGTCTCAACTGGGAATCGGACGAAGCATTCGGCACCTTTGGGATGAGAGTCAAGTACGTAGCCGAAAACGACGTAGGTAGCTGCGTGCCATGAAAAAAACCCAATATTGCTACATGGAAGTCAACCTTGATAATTGACCAACATGCAACGTAGAAATGCCCTGTGAAACCATGCGGCCCTGGAGCGCTATCGGCATTCATAGCCTTGCTCGTAAGTAAAGTCTTTGGAAGTTAAAAACAATGATTTGAAAGTATTTTATGCGATTCCAATTTTGTAAACGAGTAGAAGAATGCATGAAAAACCCAAACACTCATACAAATTCTTCATTTCTATTCACTTTATTGGATAAAAGGGGTTAGATAGGAATTCGTGTACATTACTTGCTCGTTAAGTAACGTCTTTGGAAGTATACAACAATGATTCAATAGCATTTTATGAGATTTTGAGTATGTAAATGAGTAGAAGAATGCATGACAAACCAAAATACTTATACGATTCTTTGTTTCTGTTCACTTTGTGGGTTAAAGGGGTTTCATAGGAAATCGTCTACATTACTTGCTCGTAAGTAAAATCTTTGGAAGTTAACAACAATGATTTGAAAGTATTTTATGCGGTTTCAATGTTGTAAACGAGTAGAAGAATGCGTGACAAACCCAAATACTCATACAAATTCTTTGTTTCTGTTCAGTTTGTTGGTTAAAAGTGGTTTCATAGGAAATCGTCTACATTACTTGCTCGTTAAGTAAAGTCTATGGATGTAAACAACAATGATTCAATAGCATTTTATGAGATTCCGAATATGTAAACGAGTAGAAGAATACGTGACAAACCATGTACTCATACAAATTCTTCGTTTCTAGTCACTTTGTTGGTTAAAAGGGATTTCATAGGAAATTGTCTACATTACTTGCTCGTTAAGTCAAGTTTTTGGATGTAAACAACAATGATTTAATAGCATTTTATGAGATTTCGAGTATGTAAACGAGTTGAAGAATGCATGACAAACCCTAATACGCATACAAGTCCTTCGTTTCTGTTTATTTTGTTGGTTAAAGGGGTTTCATAGGAAATTGTCTACATTACTTGCTTGTAAGTACAGTCTTTGGAAGTTAACAACAATGAATTGAAAGTATTTTATGCAATTTCGATTTTGTGAACGAGTTGAAGAATGCATGACAAACCCTAATACTCGTACAAAGTCTTTGTTTCTGTTCACTTTGTTGGTTAAAGGGGTTTTATAGGAAATCGTCAACATTACTTACTCATTAGGAAATCGTCTACATTACTTACTCATTAAGAAAAGTCTTTGGAAGTAAACAAAAATTATTCAATAGCATTTTATGAGATTCCGAGTATGTAAAGGAGTAGAAGAATACGTGACAAACCGAAGTACTCATACAAATTCATCATTTTTAGTCACTTTGTTGGTTAAAGGGGTCTCTTAGAAAATCGTCTACATTACTTGCTCGTTAGTAAAGTCTTTGGAAGTTAACAACAATTTTTTGAAACGCGTAGAAGATTGCTTGACAAACCCCAAATACTCATGCAAGTTCTTCGTTTCTGTTCACTTTGTTGGTTAAAAGGGGTTTCATATGAAATCGTCTACATTACTTGCTCGTTAAGTAAAGTCTATGGAAGTAAACAACAATGATTCAATAGCATTTTATGAGATTCTGAGTATGTAAACGAGTAGAAGAATGCATGACAAACCCTAATACTCATACAAATTCTTCGTTTATGTTCACTTTGTTGGTTAAAAGGGGTTTCATAGGAAATCGTCTACATTACTTACTCGTTAAGTAAAGTCTATGAAAGTAAACAACAATGATTCAATAGCATTTTATGAGATTCCTACTATGTAAATGAGTAGAAGAATGCATGACAAACCCAAATACTCATACAAATTCTTCGTTTCTAATCACTTTGTTGGTTAAAAGGGGGTTCATAGGAAATCATCTACATTACTTGCTCGTTAAGTAAAGTCTATGGAAGTAAATAACAATGATTCAATAGCATTTTATGAGATTCCTACTATGTAAATGAGTAGAAGAATGCATGACAAACCCAAATACTCATACAAATTCTTCGTTTCTAATCACTTTGTTGGTTAAAAGGGGGTTCATAGGAAATCATCTACATTACTTGCTCGTTAAGTAAAGTCTATGGAAGTAAATAACAATGATTCAATAGCATTTATGAGATTCTGTGTATGTAAACGAGTAGAAGAATGCATGACATACCCAAATACTCATACAAATTTTTCGTTTCTGATCACTTTGTTGTTTAAAGGGGGTTCATAGGAAATCGTGTCTACATTACTTGCTCGTTAAGTAAAGTCTATGGAATTAAATAACAATGATTCAATAGCATTTATGAGATTCTGTGTATGTAAACGAGTAGAAGAATGCATGACAAACCCAAATACTCATACAAATTCTTCGTTTCTGATCACTTTTTTGGTTAAAAGGGGGTCCATAGGAAATCATCTACATTACTTGCTCGTTAAGTAAAGTCTATGGAAGTAAACAACAATGATTGAATAGCATTTTATGAGATTCTGAGTATGTAAACGACTAGAAGAATGCATAACAAACCCAAATACTCTTAAAAATTCTTCATTTCTGTTCACTTTGTTGGATAAAAGGGTTTCATAGGAAATCGTCTACATTTTTTTTAATAAAATATTATTTTATTAAAAGGACCCAAAAAGCCTAAGCCATGGCGGTACGCAAGACGGGAACCTGTTGAACCTGATAAGGTGACTCAGCTTGAGACGGACAACCGAAACCCAAAAAAGCAGATGAGTCCACAAGTTGGACACTAACTGGACAATCTATAAAACCACCCGAAACCACATCTTGGAAACTGACTGAAACATGACTGAATCCACGGCTTGGAAACTCGCCTAGAATAAACAAACAAGAGGCAAAATCATAACACACCAAAACAACAAGCAGAAAACCTGCTACACAAGACAAAAACAACAAAACCAGCACCTGGATAAAACCAGCCAACTTAGACAGACAATCCAATATCATCACTTGCCCTAAGGCAATCCCTATTATACCTAGAAGGCTGAATTTTGCCATCCAGGGAACCCATTCGAAGAAGGTCTGCTTTGATGCTGCATTGAACCTGAACCTTCAGCTCCTTGAAATCGCTGATATCCATCATACCAGTATAGGAATAAGCAAGACACAGCGCCGCATGGTTTCCACCAACACTAATTCTTCTGCTAGAAAAGGCACCGAACTCTCCTTGAAGCCTACGAATACTTTGAGACAGCCTCCAGTGTCTCATCTCCATATGGGAGCTTTGGCAGCTTGTAATACGCATACACCTATCCTTGGTAATAGAGAAAGCTAAATCCAAACCCTGCAAACTAAAACGACTTTTTTGCGTTGACTTGCGTTGACCGGGGAATTTGGCGATTTAGGGTTTTCTCACTCGCAGATCTCCGACATCTACGCCCTTCATGGGTGTCACTGTCCAACCAGTTCAACACCCCCCTAATCCGAGCGATAAGACTCTCCAATCGGATAATGGTACCACAAAAAGTCGTTTGCAGAAATGATTTCCGCTAGACCCGTCAAACGGATGGACGGGTGATAAATGGATGGACGGTAAATGGACGGATGATAAACGGTTGTCATCCGTTTAATCCGTTAAACTTAAATGGATTAAATGGATGGATTGTAAACGGGTGACAGATTAATGGATAATCCATTTATCCGTTTACCATCCATTTATACGTTTACCATCCATGTCCATTTACCATCCGTTTATCCATTTATCATCCGTTTATCCGTTTATGAGTTAATTGTAAATGAATGGTAATAAGATAATAAACGGATGGTAAATGGACGCTAAATGGATAGTGGTTCATCCGTCAATCCGTTTATTAAATGGATGGTAAATGGATATGGTTCATCCGGTCCGTCCATTTAATAAACGGATGGTAAACGGATTTGGATGACTTTATCCGTTTAACTAAACGGATGGTTAATGGATTGAATTAAATGGACGGGTGATGGACACTAAACGGATATGGATAAATTTGACATGTCTAATTTTCGCCTGATGCCAATTGAAACCCCGATTCAAGCCGATTTCACTTCCAACCAGAATGGTAGGATCGAAAGAAGGGCGACCTTCTATCAGTTTCACTGCAGCAGAGGTTGGAGCGGGTGCCAAAAGGTTTGAGTTCTCCCTTGTTGCAAAGTTCACTTTTGGCCGTCCATCCATCAGCGACATTCAGAAACGTTCCAGGCCAATTGGGATATTAAGGGTCGAGCAACAGTGAGTGAGATCTGGGATGCATGCCATATCTTGGTAATCCTGGACTCTGAGGAGGATGTTCGCACGGCTCTTCTATCACCTCTGAACAAGGTAAGGCATGCCCTATTCAGGTTACCAAATCTTCCTCTTCCTTTATATGATAGTGCATTCATAGAAGCAATAGTTTCAACTTTTGGGTATTTTGTTGGCATTGATGATCGCACAAAGGCTTGTGTTTCGGTTAAGTTTGCTCGGGTTTGTGTGGAGTTGGATGTGACAAAGGATATTCTAGATTCTGTCTGGATTTCCTTGCCTAATAATAATGGATTATGGCAGCCAGTTGTGGTGGAGTCTAAATTGTCTTACTGCAGCAAGTGCAGTGTCCATGGTCATGAATTAGCATCATGTAGGAAAGCAAGATCAACTAATGACTCTGATAAAGCAGAGTTTGCCAGAGGTACAACAAAATCTAAAGACAAGACAGAAGACCAGGATAAAATGTTCATAGTTCAGCTGAATGGGTGAGAGTAGATAAGAGAAGGAACAGGAAAGGAAAGGAACCCCTTACTCCTCCTACTTCAGTCCCGGTTCCAGGTGAATCTAAAAGCCAGTCAGGTAACAACTCTCGAAATGATATCCTGAGTAGTGACGACCTGGCTATAGTTGTCTTTAATAGTGAGACAGAAGGGATAAACTCATATCCAGTTAAAACAACAGAGGAAATGGAAAGGGGTTTACAAATGCAAGAAGAGGATCACCCTCCCTCCCAGGAGACTAATAATGTTCCATGTGACCTTTCTGGTGTGGAACTAATTATGAGAAGACAACATAACACTATGGAGATACCTAAGGACACCACAGTTTCAACTTCAGATTCAGAGGCCCTCATTCGACTTTCGTTGACTTTTCTCTCTAGTCGATTTTGAGGCGATTTTAGTTTTTCTCACCTGCGCAGCCATCCGGCGCTCGGCCTCCGGCCAGCCATGGGTTCAATTGCTCAACCCAAGCCACCTGATTCTCATCCGGTGACCGATTCACCAAACCCTAACACTGGAAAGCTCTCCTTCGCGGATATGGTAACGAATCGCAAAACCCTGCGTCCACGATTTACTCCCATCTCTCTTCCAACCAGGCAGGTGGGAACGAAAGATGGTCGGCCATCTATCAGCTTCACTGGAGCAGAGGTTGGAGCAGGGGCTAAGCGCTTCGATTTTTCTCTAATAGCCAAGTTTACCTTTGGGCGACCTAGTCTCGGGGAGATTCAAAAGGCGTTTCAATCAAATTGGATGGTGTCCGGCTGTGCAACTATCAGCGAAATATGGGATTCCAGACACATTCTTATCATCCTAGACTCAGAGGCGGATGTTCGCCAGGCATTACTATCACCCTTAAACAAGGTAGGTCATGCTCTATTTCACCTTTTTTGTTGGAATATTGACTATGATCCGAGAAGAGAATCTACAATCAGAACAGTTTGGGTCATGTTACCTGACTTGCCACTTCCATTGTATGATAGTTCCTTCATTGAAGCAATAGTATCTACTTTCAGTTACTTTGTGGGAGTTGATGATCGGACTAAGGCATGTGTGTCTGTTAAGTCAGCAAGGGCTTGCGTCAAATTGGATGTTACTCAACAGATTCCAAATGCAGTTTGGATATCTCTCCCTGATAACCAAGGATTTTGACAACCAATTGTTATTGAAACTAATCCGTCTTACTGCAACAAGTGCATAGTTCATGGTCACAACCTGGAGAATTGTAGAAAGGCTGTCCCTACTGGTAACTTTCGAAAAGAAAGTGTTGATGAAAGGAAAGTTGTTAAAGAGGGTGTGAAAGTTTCAGTAACCATTCCAGGGAATATATCTAAAGAGAGGAAGGAATGGATCCCTGCAGTTAATAAGAAATCCAGGAAAGGAAAGGTTTCTTTTAATGATTCAAATGTTGCTGAGGCTCCAAAGGATGTAGACAACCTAAAATCCAACAGGGAATCAGCAGAGATTGTTCCTACTGATAATCTGGCTCTTGTTGTGTTTCAAGACAAATCAGGTTTAGAAGATAATCCTTTGACTCACACTAAGGTAGTGGATAATCCACCGGATAAGTTATCTCACAGCAATATAAGGGAGGAATCCAGTTCGACAACACCACGCACAGAGGATGATGACAGAAGGGATAAAAATCTGATTCCTAATGACTCTGGTACAGAATTGCTTCTTCGAAGGTCCGAACCAGTCAGGAATGAGAAAGGGTTTCTAGAGCTTATAGCTACAACTAAGGATACAAGTAATAGGCTTACTCCAACAACCAAGGGGACTGGAATTAAATTATCTGAGGCTATTAAAGCCTGTATTATCCCTGGCAGCAAGCACTGCCCTTCCAATGTGCAGCCATGATTAGAGGCCTTTGTTGGAATGCCGGAGGTGTCTCCAATGGAGGTACTCTAAATGTTTTAAATTCTCTTTTAGTTTCTCATGATATCTCTTTATGTGCTATTTTGGAGCCAAACATGCAGGCAAATAAAATCAACTCTATTGGGAAAAAGTTAAGCAAGTTAGGTTTCTGTTCCTGGCTGAATGGGGACCCAGTTAATAAACATATCTTGATTTTTTGGAAGGATTTCCTGTCTGTGGAGGTCCAAGCAATCAGCTCCCAACACATCTCTTTTGTGATCACTCAGAGGGCCACAAATAGTAAGTCTATGTGTTCAGTTGTGTATGCTTCGTGTAGTGCTATTGATAGAACTCAGCTTTCGTCAGATTTAGCTATTGAAAATTATACAATAGGCATGCCTTGGATTATTATGGGAGATTTTAATGCTATATCTCAGCCTGGTGAAAAGAAAGGGGGCATATTTTTGGTACGAGATCTTCCATAGATTTCAACAATTTCATTACAAACAATGGTCTCATAGATGCTGGCTTTGTTGGCAATCCCTACACTTGGAGAAACAATCAAAAGGCGGCTAGGGGAATATGGATGAGGTTGGACAGAGTATTGATTAATGGTTTAGCTGCAGCAGAGTGGCCTGAACTAAAGGTCACCCATCTACCTAGGCTCCAATCTGACCATTGCCCTTTGCTTATAGCTTTCTGCATTAAAGAGAGCTACCAGAGTTTCTTTAGTTTCAATCCAGCTTGGATCAACCATCCTGAATTCCTTACCTTAGTTGAAAATCTTTGGGAGGCCAAGGCCCATGACAACCCTTGGATTAATTGCCATCTCAAGCTAAAGAGGGTCCGGGCTTCTTTTAGAAAGTGGAATTGGGAGGTTTTTGGTGACTATAATAAGAGAATTTCAGATCTCGGGAAAAAGGTTGAGGAATTAGAAAGCAAACTTCAGTCTTCTTGGTCTCTAGAGGTTGAAGATGACCTTGCTGCTAGTCAAAAGCTTCTAAATGCGGCCTTAGATGACCGGCAGATTTTTCTGGATGCCAAAGCCCATGTTGGATGGTTAATTGATGGTAATAGGAATTCTAGCTTGTACCATGCTGCTATTAAAGTGATGAAATCTTCCAATAATTTTAAGGTTACTCTGCCTTCAGGTTTGGTAACAAATTTTCAAAGTCGTTTGTGGTCTTCCAGCTAATAGTGCCCCTGGTGTAGATGGCTTTACTGGTGTTTTTTTCAAACACTGTTGGCACATCGTTGGATCTGATATCTGTGTTGCAGTGCAGAGTTTTTTGAGAGGCTCCTGCATTCCCAAAGGTATTTCCTCCACAGCCTTGACTCTTCTGCGAAAGGTGAAAAATGCTACTTCCCTTGACCAGGTTCGGCCCATTAGTCTTTGCAACTTTATTCACAAGATCATTTCAAAGATTCTCAATGACCGCATTCGGCCTATTCTGAATAACATCATTAGCTGGGAGCAATCAGGATTCATTCCAGGAAGATCCATACACCAGTGCATTGCTCTTGCACATGATTTGGTTTCTGACATTGATTAAAAAGCTCATGGAGGTAATGTGATGGTCAAGCTGGATTTGTCTAAGGCTTATGACAGATTATCCTGGCTGTTTCTTATTCGTAGCATGAAGGCTTTGGGTTTTTGTGATCTCTGGTGTGATTTAATTTACCGCAACATAAGTAACTGTTGGTACACCATCAGATTAAGAGGGAAGTCCTATGGTTATTTCAAATCTAACAGGGGTTTGAGGCAGGGGGATCCCCTATCCCCGAGCCTTTTTATTATTGCTATGGAAGTTCTGTCTAGGCATCTTAATATTGCAGCTATGCCTGGAGGAGGCTTGCTGCCATATTGGACCTCTCTCAAGGCTGTGGAGATTAATCACATCTTTTATGCGGATGATATTCTTATTTTCACAAATGGAAATAAGTCCTCTTTTGGTAAGCTTTTGGATATTCTTCATTCCTTTTGTGAGAATTCAGGCCAGCTTTTTCAACCTTCCAAATCTAGGATTTTCTTTTCTAAACACATCCATGGTGCTAGGAAAAGATCAATGATGCTTTTATCTAGTTTTGTCCAGGGGGATTTTCCTGTGAAGTACCTAGGTGTGCCTCTGTTTCCTGGACAGCCTAGAATCTCATATTTCTTAGGCCTGGTGGACTCCATAAAGAATCGCATTACTAGCTGGATGAAACCTTTTCTGTCTATGGCAGGTAGGACTGTTCTGATAAAATCAGTGCTTCAATCTATTCCCATCCATTGTTTATCAGTTTTGAAAGTTCCTAAAGGCATTTTGTCTCTCATTGATCAACTGCTCCGGAATTTTTTATGGGATCAAGGCACTGATTCGAGGCATCATTGGGTGAATTGGAAGAGGGTCTGTTCCCCTGCTAATGTTGGTGGCCTTGGTATTCGAAATATTCATCAGGTTATGTTTGCTCTTCGCGGCAAGCTTGCTTGGCAATTTTTAACTAACTCTTCTCTTTGGGCCAACCATGCTAGGAGCAGGTTCCGGGTGGGCAGACCTGGTTCAAGTCTCTGGAAATTGATCTCTCCTATTATCACTGGAATTTCCTTTGATTGTCGGTGGGTTTTGGGTGATGGAAAAACTAAAATTTCAGTTTTATGTGAAAACCTTTCTCTTCCTTATCCCAAAGAGTATAGAAATCTAGCCGTTAAAGAAGTTCTCCAAAGCCCAGAGATTCTTGATAGGTTCTTGCATAGTATGAATCCTAGAATTCTCACATCAATAGAAGGTTTCCAAGAATTTGATTTTCCGGATAGTCTTATATGGGAGAAAGACAAGTCAGGCACTTTCACTACTTCAAATTTTCTTAGCTATTGCTTTCCTTACCCTAATATTGTTAAAAAATTTGAGATCATTTGGCAACCTTGGATACCTCCTACTCTTTCCTGTCATGATTTTTCAAACTTCATTGATTGTTTGGGTTTTGGTCTCATTTGCTATGCTTTGTGTGATATTTGGAAACGAAGAAATTCTAGTATGCACAATGATCACCCTTACAAATCTGGAAGTTGGAGTTGTATTAGATGGGCAGGTTCTTTGAACACTCTTATTAAAGTTTATTGCAGGAACGATGATCATTCGAGGCACAATTGTGACAGGCTGCATATTCTGCCTAACTTTAAAGAGAATATCAGAATCTTATGGATTCCATGGACCCCTTTTGATAGAGGTAATACCTGCAATGTTGCTATTTTCTCTTGTGTTGATAACTCTAGGTTGGCTGCTATTGTTCGTGACAATAAAGGCCAATTTGTTGCTGGGTTTAGAGCCTTTTCTCCGAAGCTGAGTTTTTTGAAGTGCCTAGACTTTGTTTTGCATGAGCTTCATTGTCGTAATGTGATTTTTAATTGTGTAAAGATCGGTCATGCTGATGTGAGGTTGCTAGGTGGTGCCTCTTGTGTGGATTGGTCAGATTTCCAGGTTAAAAGGAGTCTAGTTTGCAGGCTCAAGGATATTTGTATTTGGAAGACCAGCAACTCTCTAAATCTTCCTGCTAATGCTTTGTGCTTCACATCCGATGGTCAGTTTTTCTCCAAAGACTTGGCAGATCTCCCTTGTGCTGTTCAAAAGGCTTTAGATAATGACATTTTCTTACATCCTACTTCTTCATATGATCAGCCTGTTTATCTTTAACTCTTTGTTGAGTGTTTGGGTTGGTCTCTTTTACTCTTATTTTAGTTTGTCAGGTGAGTTTCCGGCATGTGGATTCCGCCTTTGTTGGCAATGTTCCAACCTATGGAATCGGCCTGTTTTTATTTTAGGTTTCTATATTGTCAAGCTAGTGTCCGTTATGTGGACTCAGCTTTTTGTTCAATCTTGGAGCAGTCTTTTTGTTTTAGGTGAGTCACCTATAACATATTGGCTGCTTCCAGATCTTGTATTGCCATGGCTCAGGCTTTTTGAGCCCTATTAATAAAGTCTCATTTTTTTAAAAAAAAAGAAAAAACAGTCAACTAATTCAACTAACTCAGTGGTTAATCTTATTTCCCCCAGGGAGTTACTCTCAATTCCCAGCATTCAGTTAACCCCTCCCGGAGCCACAAAGCTGTCAGAGGCAATTAGGGCGTGTCTTATTCCAGGTAGCAAGCACTGCCTCTCCAAGGATTATCAATGATAAATGGTCTTTGCCGGAATGCTAGGGGTATCTCCAATAAAGGTACCATTTGTTATTTAAAATCTATTCTAGTCAAACATAATATCTCTTTTTGTGCTATTCTGGAGCCTAAAATGCAGGAGAGGTTTATTAGTTCTGTTGGAAAGAAACTAGGTTTTACTGGGTGGTTGCTTGGTAACCCTGTTAATACTCATGTCTGGATATTTTGGAATGATTCTTTGTTGGTAACCACTAAAAGCATCAGCCCCCAACACATTTCTTGTGAGATTACCCATTTGGAGTCCAATAGCAAATCAGTGTGCTCAGTTATCTATGCATCTTATAAAGCTAATCTCAGAATGAATTTATGGAGGGATTTATCAATGGAGAGCTCTTCGATTGTTGATCCTTGGATTTTAATGGGAGATTTCAACGCTATCACTCAGGCAAGTGAAAAGAAGGGTGGGCGTGTTTTTGGTAGTAAATCCTCTAATGATTTTAATTCCTTCATCAGTGAGTGTGGGCTATTGGACGCCGGTTTCAATGGGAATAAATTCACTTGGAGCAACAACCAAGCAGGATCTAAATGCATATGGATGAGATTGGACAGAGTTCTTATTAATGGTATGGCAGCTGCAATGTTTCCTGATTTTAAGATAACTCATCTTCCCAGGGTGAAGTCAGATCACAGCCCTCTTTTGGTCTCTTTCTGCAAATGGGAGAGACATGGTAGTCCTTTCAGTTTCAACCCTGCTTGGGTAAAGCATCATACTTTCTTCGAGCTGATTGATAAGTCTTGGACAGGCAGATTGCATAGCAACCCTTTCATTAACTGCCATCTGAAGTTGAAGAAGATTCGAGATGTTTTAAAAAAATGGAATTGGAATGTTTTTGGGGACATTAATCAAAAAATTTCTGATCTGAGCAAAAGTCTGGATGCTACTGAGAAGCAGTTGCAATCAAATTGGAATTTGGAATCAGAGGAAGCTCTCTCTCATCTTAGAGGAAGACTGGATGCTGCGTTAGAAGATCGGCAGCTTTTTCTTGACTCTAAAACTCATATTGCTTGGCTTTTAGATGGAGAGAGAAACACAAGCCTATTCCATGCTGCTATTAAAGTTCGCAGATCGAATAATAAGTTCCAGATCACCTTGCCTACAGGTTACTTCAGATAATAAGGATGATGTTGGAAAGACTGCGGTTGAGTACTTTCAAAACCTTCTGGGTGGTTTCTCAGCTTTCCCTGATAGTAACTATTTCGAAGGTATCCAGCCTCAAATTTCATCTGGGGATAATTTTAGTCTAAATAGCATTCCCAGTACTGATGAGGTTTATAGAGCTGTTTCCAGCCTTCCCAGGAACAGTGCTCCGGGTCCAGATGGTTTCACAGGGACCTTTTATCATGCTTGCTGGCCTATTATTGGTACGGATATTACTGAAGCTGTCCAACTTTTTCAAAGATTTGAAATGCCCAGGTTTTTTTCATCAACAATTCTGACGTTAATCCCTAAGGTTCAGAATTCCACTTCGATGGATCAGATCAGACCATCAGCTTGTGTAATTTCTTCCATAAGGTGGTTGCTAAAATTTTAATGACCGTATTCGTCCCCTTCTCGATAAGATTATTAGCTGGGAACAAACTGGTTTTATCCCTGGTAGGTCTATTCAAAGTTGTATTGCCTTGGCTCATGATCTCGTCTCAGACATTGATAAAAAGGTCCATGGGGGAACTTAATGTTTAAATTAGATTTGTCCAAAGCCTATGATAGATTATCATGGATTTTTCTGCTCAAAGGTATGAAGGCCCTTGGCTTCGACAACAAGTTTTGTGACCTGATTTATAGATCTATTAGCAACTGCTGGTACTCAGTCAGGGTCCAAGGAACCTCATATGGCTTTTTCAAATCTAATAGAGGCCTTAGACAGGGTGATCCCCTATCCCCTACTCTTTTTGTCATTGCTATGGAGATTTTATCTCATAAGCTCCACGAAGCAGCTAGACCTGGAGGTGGTTTAATGCCATATTGGACATCCTTGAGAGCTTTAGAGATAAACCATATTTTCTATGCTGATGATATTCTCCTCTTCACTAATGGTGGAAGACGATCTTTCTCTAGACTCCTAAAGATAATGGAAGCTTTTTGCAATAACTCTGGCCAGCAGCTCAATGCATCAAAGTCTAAAATCTTTTTCTCAAAGCACATCAGGGGTAGTAGAAGAGGTAATTTACTCCATCTGTCTCGTTTTAATCAAGGAAATTTTTCGGTAACTTATCTTGGTGCTCCTTTATTTTCGGGCCAACCAAGGATCTCTTACTTTCAAAATCTGATTGATTCAATAAGGAGTCAAATTGGATGTTGGATGAAAACTTTTCTATCCATGGCTGGTAGACTGATTTTGATTAATTCTGTTCTCCAATCCATTCGTATCTATTGTCTTTCGGTGTTACCAGTTCCCAAGGGTGTTATTAAATCAATTGACAAGTATATCCGCAATTTTCTATGGGATAATGGCAGGGAGTCTCGTCGGCACTGGGTCAAATGGGACACTACTTGTAAACCACTGAAATCTGGTGGTTTAGGTATTAATCAGCTCCATAAAGTCATGACTTGCTTTCAAGGTAATTGGTGTGGAATTCCTGAATAATTCTTCCCTGTGGTCAAAGCATGCTAGAAGTAGATATCGTATTGGGCGTAAAGGATCCAGCCTTTGGAAAAAAATTTCTCCCTTCATAACCAGTATATCTCATGACTGCCATTGGATTCTGGGGAAGGGTAATACTAGAATTGCAGATTTTTGTGGAAATCTTTCTTTGACTTTTCCTAGGAGGCTGGGTCATTTATCTATCAAGGAGGTGATCCAATGCCCTGATCTCAAACGTCATTTCTTGCATAGCATGCATCCTAGGATTCTCCATTCTATTGATGGAGAGCTTTCATCTGATTATCAAGATAAGCTGGTGCGGGGAAGAGATCCATCAGGTATGGTTACTGTATCAAATTTCCTGAACAGCTATTATCCCTCTCCTCCTGGTATTAAAAAGTTTGAGATCATTTGGCAACCTTGGCTTCCTGTGAAAATTTCTTGTTTTCTCTGGAAAATATTTTATTCTGCCTTGTCTACTCATGATAATGTGATGCACGCTGGTATTCAAATGGCTAGTAAATGCTATTGCTGTGATACCCCTAAAGTTGAGAGTATGGAACACCTTTTTTTGCATAGTGATGATGCAAGGATCTGTCTGAATTATTTATGCCCGCTTTTTTATAGAGATATCCCAAACTCTATTCATCAGCTTTTATACTCTTGGGGGATTGATGCTGATTTCTCTAAGTTTATTGATTGCTTGGGCTTTGTGCTGATTTGTTTTAGTCTATGGGATATCTGGAATCGAAGGAATCGTGTGCTTTTTGAAGGTAAGGTTGATGTCTTCAGTAGATGGTCCTTTTTGAAATGGGCAGCATCCTTATCAAGGATTATCATGGTTCCAGCTACTCGGAATTCCCTAACCAATGATGTCTGTAATGTTCTCCACATTACTCCAAATTTCAGAGCTAATAAGCGCATTATGTGGATTCCTTGGCTCCCCTATGATGAAGGTAACTCTTGCAATATTGCTATTTCTCTGAATGAAGACAGATCTTTGATGGCTGCCATTATTAGAGATAAAGATGGCAGATTTGTGGCAGGTTTGAAGCAGACTTCAATTCCCAAGCATTTTCTTCATTGTTTGCTGCAAGTTATTGCTGAGATCTTTAGTCGATCTATTGTTTTAAAGTGCCTTAGAATTTCTCATCCTGATA